>JAOXYA010409547.1:0-17673 GCA_028565675.1 Sorex palustris
TTGTCTACTGTTGCCTTTTCAGCAGATCTGAGTGTTGGGGTAAAATCTCAAATAATAATGGTGAGTCTGGTGTCAAACTATTGAATGTGATTAACGTAGAGAGAGAGTGATGTGGAAATCGTCTGCCCCACAGGTAGGGGGAGGGTGTGGGATGGGGGTATACTGGGGTTTTGGCGGGTGGAGAATGGGCACTGGTGAAGGTATGGGTGTTTCATTGTATGACCGAGACTTAAATCCGAAAGCTTTGTAACTGCTCTTAGGGTGATTCCATAAATAAAATTATAAAAAATGAAAAAAAAAAACATAAGGTGGAGTTCATGCCCAATTCAATCAGCTAATCAGTGGCTGAATAAAGCAGTACTCCTACATGAAAAAAAAAATAAAGTTTGGGTGTTAACGGGATCAAGTTTGAGAGCAAAGCAGAACCGTGCAGCGCCCCCTCCTGGCCCGCAGGGGAACATGGCTTCCGGTACTTGGTTCAGCACCCTGGACAGCGCCCGCCTGCCCCTTTGGGGGCGGCTCCCAGGCTTAGAGACCCGGGTCAGGATCCTGCTCTAGGGAAGAGACCCGGGTTCGAATTCTGTCCGGGGAGAGGAGCAGGGCTTCTTCCTGGCTCTGTGGTCGGGGGATCACCCCTGGCGGAGCTGTGGCGGCCCGTCTTCAACGGCATCACCGTCCCTTTGCCCTGCAGGGCTGAGTCTTCCTGGCCACCACGGGCCTCATGGACCCTGCGTCCATCCCGGCACGTGGACAGGGTGGCCGTGGGGTGTCCCCAGCTCGGAGGCTGATGAACTTGCGGCAATTTCCCTGCTAGTGTTTCTCTTCTCCTGGGGGAGGCGTGTGGTGGGTGTCAGAGGCAGGGTCTGGTTCTTCCCACCTTGGCTGAGGAGTGAGGAAGTGGGGGCTGGGGCAGGCCGGGCCGGGTGCTCTGTAAGACGCATCCTAGGGTGCTCTGTTTTTATTTATTTATTTATTTTGTCACACCTGGTGATGCATGGGGGTTCCTCCTGGCTCTGCACTCAGGAATCACCCCTGGCGGTGCTCAGGGGACCCTATGGGATGCTGGGAATCGAACCTGGGTCGGCCATGTGCAAGGCAAATGCCCTACCCGCTGTGCTATCACTCCAGCCCCTTATTTTATTTTACTTTATTTTATTTTATTTTGGGCTGGAGCAATAGCACAGCGGCTAGGGCATTTGGCTTGCACGTGGCTGGCCTGGCCGAGCCAGGTTCGATTCCTCCGCCCCTCTCGGAGAGCCCGGCAAGCTACCGGGAGTATCTCGCTCGCACGGCAGAGCCTGGCAAGCTCCCCGTGACGTATTCGATATGCCAGACACGGTAACAACAAGTCTCACCATGGAGATGTTACTGGGCCCACTTGAGCAAATCAATGAACAACGGGAGGACAGGGCTACAGTGCTGTAGGGTCATCCTTGGGTGCCCGTCCACTCCACTCAAGGTGCTTGCTCCCCACGCGGGGGCCTGTGTCCAGCGCAGGTCAGGCGAGACAGGTGGTGGCCACGGGCACAGAGACCAGGACCCAGAGGAAGCAGCTTAAGGTGATCTCCATGCTGGGCCGGGACCGGGCGTGGCTGGCAGGAGCAACAAACCCCGTCTTGGGCTGGCTGGGACCTAAAAGCAGCAAAGCAACTAACTGGGGAGAAGTTTCTCCGCCAGAGCTGCCCTGGGCCAGGCCTGTCCGGGAGATGCGTCCACCCTCTGGTGCTGGAGCTCTGCTGACTTCGGGCGTCTGTCTGTGGATGGACTGGCTGGCGTTGTTGACCTTGGAGAGCACGCCCTCCCCCCAAAAAAAGGTCCCCATGTGGTCAGAGGCATCCCCTGGGGTGATTCAGCCTCCCCTGGGCTCCCCCTCAGCCTGGGGCAGTGTTTGGGTGGGGGGATTTCCTCCTCCCTGTCAGCAGTTTGACCCTCACACGTGAATTTTTTTTTAAATTATTTTGCAGCAACCTTTTATTTCTTTTTGGGTCACACCCAGCGATGCACAGGGGTTATTTCTGGCTCATGCACTCAGGAATTATTCCTGGCGGTTCTTGGGGGATTATATGGGATGCTGGGACTCAAACCCGGGTCAGCCGATGCAAGGCAAACACCCTATCCACTGTGCTATCACTCCAGCCCCTCTCACACGTGAATTCAGTCACTTTTTCACACCAGGGGCTGCTGACGGGCTTGGAAGTGCCGAGTCGCTGTTGGTGTCCAGGGTCTCCTTGGTCATTGTGGGGCAGTGGCTGTGCTTCCCTGCCCCCCACCCTGGCTGTGCCCGACCTCCTCCTCCGTTCCTGGGGGCACTGCGGGGGCATGCATGGGAAGCTGCCTTTGACCCGCACGCCCTTTCCCCGCTGTCCAAGTGCCTCTTGCTGTCTGTCCACCACCTGGTCATCTCCTGACAGTGGCGTGGCCCTAGTGACAGACTCAGAGGCCGTCTCTGCTGCTGTTAACCCCCCGAGCAGAAAGGTCCCCCCCTCGCCGGGAACTGTTTCCGAGCTTGAGAATTAAAGGTCTGTATGGACGAGAGCGTCCACTCAGGACACAAGGGGGGCCCGGTGGAGTAGAGGTGGCCCCCCGAAGCAGTCGGGGAGGGACCCCACTCCCCGCTCTGAGCCCCAGGACTTGGGGTGCTGCCCAGTGATGGCCCCATGTTCTGGTGGTCTCTGAGCAGGGCTGGCCCACGTGAGGGCCTTCTGATGAGTGGTCAGCCAGGGGTTGGCGTCTCATGCACAGGCCCTGTGGTCACCTGCTTTCTGGGCGGGTGCTGTTGCTTTGCTGTTCCCTTGGCATGGGGGAGGGTCACACGCGGCAGGGCTCAGGTTACCTGTTTCTGCACTCAGGGGGTCTCTCCTGGCCAGGCTCAGGGACTCCAGGGCGCTGGGGGTGGAACTGTGTCAGCTGTGGGCACACACATGTGTTAACCGCTGTGCATCTCTCTGGCCCTGTAGTTTCTCTGGTCCACGCCCACTGGGATGCCCGCCCCCCCCCCGCCCCGTGGAACTCAGGCCCGGCAGTGCCACCCCACATCAGCTGCCACCCTGCGCCTGGCTGGAGGTGTTGGAAGTGCCACTGCCCAAGTGCCAGGTAGAACTCAGAGTCCATTAGAAAGGAAGGTGCAGCTTGTGGATAGGGTGGCCGTGAAGCCCAGCAGCCCAGGTGCAGAGAAACTGGGAAGGGAACAGGCGTATGTGACACCCACACTGACAGTTCCCCCCCAGACCCACAGCTCTCCCTCACACCCCCAGCTTGGACGGCTCCTCCCTCTGACCCCTGGGGATGTTTCGTGGTCAGCGCAGGGTTTTCGTGGTCTGGACTGTATTTCGTGGTCTACTCAGATATTTCGTGGTCTGGATAGGTGTTTCGTGGTCAGCTCAGGTGTTTCGTGGTTTGGACAGGTGTTTTGTGGTTGGTTCAGGAGTTTCATGGTCTGGACAGGTATTTCATGGTCTGGATTGGTATTTCATGGTCTGGACTGTATTTCGTGGTCTATTCATTTGTTTCGTGGTCTGGACAGGTGTTTCGTGATCAACTCAGGTGTTTTGTGGTCTGAACAAGTGTTTTGTGGTCAGGTCAGGTGTTTCGTGGTCCAGATAGGTATTTCGTGATCTAGATTGGTATTCCAGGGTCTGGACTGTATTCTGTGGTCTGCTCAGGGATTCCGTGGTCTGGACAATTGTTTGTTCCGTGGTCTGGACAGGATCGCGGTGATGCAGACAGGCGAGCCTGGCGTGTTGGTGTGAGACTCAGCGTGTTGCTCGTAACTCAGTGCTTGCCTGTTGGAAATCAGCATTTTGCGTCCTGGCTGTTGAGTTCCGGGAGTTTCCATCCATTCTCTGCTCCGAGTCGTCTCTGAACCTCCCTGACCTGGGGCTTGCGTCCCTCTCCACCCGCTTTGTTTGCTGCTCCTGCATAGCCCAGACTCCCAACGTGTGAGTCTCTAGCTGCTGTGGCCGACTTCTCCCATTCTCTTCTCTAAGCTTCTTCACGTGAAGCTTTTCTGCTTAGATCCAGAGCCCGGGAGTCTGGTGACTGACCCGTGAGTTCGTGGGAAGTTGAAACTCTGGCGTGAGCCGAAGTCCCGCCTACGTGCGCGGTCGGAAAACGACTGAGAAAGGACAGGACGGCGGGCGGGGTGCTCCCTTCCATCCCTGCACCCCATCCGGCCCCCTGAGCCCCATCAGGGCTGGTCCCGAGTGCAGAGGCAGGAGGAAGCCCTGGGTCCCGCTGGTTGGGCTCTGGACAAAACAATTCCAATAAAGCGTTAGGAATGCGGGTGGGCAACAGGCCATCGCCTTCCTGCCGCTTTTCCTCTTGAGTTTCCAGCATGTCTGGCGTGAGCGTCTGTGACTTTTGCGATTCCAAAGCGCACCAGCACCAGCGGAGCCGAGCCGGGAAGCGGGGGTCAGGGGTCGGGCCGGAGGAGGCTCTGGGTTCCGTGGGCGAGAGAGACAAGAGAGACGGCACAAAGTGGCAGCAGGAGCTCCCGCCCTCACCCGCTCTCTCCCCCAGGCTCTGGGAACCGTCTCGGCCGTGCCCGGAGTGGGCCTCCCCGTCAGCTCCCTGCAGAGGTTGGCCGGGCACGGAGCGGCAGTGCTACCTCAGGTGAGCCGTGTGCCATCGGTCTGTCCCCAGCCCCCGGGCACCCAGGGGGGTGAGGGCAAGGCGGACGTCCTGCCAGGCAGCGGCTGCCCAGGGTGTGGCAGTGAGCAGGTCCTGCCGCGCTGTGGGATGCCACCCCCAGACAGCCGGGCATGGTTTGGGGCTGGGGGTTACCAGGGACCCACCTCGGGGCCTTGTGTCTGTCAGACCCATAGTGCAGTGCTCAGCGGTGCATCCATCTTGACCCGGGTTTGCCTTTTTGTTTGATCTGGACACAGAGACACTGGCCCGGAGGATTGATCATCTGGGGAGGGGGACGGGAGACCCCACACACAGACCCCCGGGCCAGGGCTCCCGCTTCCCCTTTCGGGTCAGACTCTCCGGGTGTGTGTGAGTCAGCACCTCCAGATGCATACACACGTACACCCCGCCTTGCAGCACACGCCTCTGCACATGTGTGTCCATGTTTGCACACACGTGGCGAAGCAGACACACCCGTGTGCACAGGAAGAACCTGCAGAACCGCTCCCCTGCCCAGGGGCCCCGCCTCTCCCTCCCTCCCTTCCTCCCTCCCTCCCTCCGGCGGGCGAGTCTTGGGGTGCCCGGGTGTCTGGCTCAGTCCCTCTCACGCCCCCCACCGTGCCCCTAGTGGTCACCCCGCCGGCCCCTGTGTCTCTGACCCTCCCCAGGTCAGGCCAAAGACTCTGATCCCGGACAGCCTCCCCGTGGCGCCGGGCCGCGAGCGGCCCCCCAAGCAGCCCCCGGCGTTCCCGAAGGGCACCGTGGTCAGCATCAAGAACCCCAGCCCCGCCCTCCCCACTGCCAACAACACCGTGAGCCATGGGTCGGCGCCCGCTGGGCAGCCCCAGGCCCTCGCCGAGCCCGCGGCCGTCGGCTGTCCCCTGAGTGGCGCCGGGGTGGCCTACGCCATCATCTCCAGCACCCCCAGCAATGCCGCCGCCGCCGCCGTGGCCCCCGGCTCTGCCGTGGCCATGCTCAGAGATGGCCTCAAAGTGCAGCCGCTTCTCATCAGCACCGACAGCAAGGTGAGGGTCCGGGCGGGGCGGGCACCAAGTGGGCACGAACGAGGGCTCCGAGTGGGCATGAACCGGGGCACCGAGTGGACTCGGGGCAAGGCACCGAGTGGGCACTGATGGACGCGTTCGTGCAGGATGAGCTTGAGGCAGTGCGGGCTAGGGAGGCAGGAGGGCATGCAGGTCACTTGCCTTGGCACCTGCCCAAACCGGGTTCGATCCCTGGACCCTCATACTGGGTGAGCACAGAGCCAGGAGTCAGCCCTGAGCATCACCGGGTGTGGCCCCAGAACTGTGGCAGAGGGCCATAGTGGGGCTGCCTTGGGGACACCCCCCAGCCCAGTGAGCCCCTGGCTCTGCAGGGCGGCTCTGGGGGTCTGGTCCAAAGCACACGGACCAGCTGGAGAAGAAAGACTCTTTCCGGCTCATTCACCCCGGCCCAATCAGCTCCCCCCCCTCCCCGCCCTCCCTCCCCGCCTTCCCCCTGCCGATATTGGGGGTATCGGCCTTCCCCTCTGCCCCCCACTGGTGCTCACCAGGAAGTGCTCCTCGAGGCTGGCACCACCAGCCCCCGCGTGGCGTGTGACCTTCTTATTGGGGATGGCATGTTTCTGGGTGTTGCTCTCAAGCGCCCCCTTCCAACTGAGGGGAGACCCCCCCCGGGGCCGGGGTTCTCAGGGCCTAGAAGCCCTTGTGCTGTGGAGCATGGCAGGGTGGGGTCCCGGGACGGGCGGGGTCCAGCAGGGCGCCCCAGCCCCCCGCGGGTTGTCCTGGAAATGTGTCTTGTCCAGGGATGGAGCCGTGGCAGAGGCTCGCCACGGAGCCTGAGTACCAAGCTTGCCCGTGGATTCTTCTAGAACTCTCTCCTCTCCTGTGGGGCTCGCGGGAGGGGATTTTTTTTCCCCTCCGCTATTTCTCCTCGGATTCGTGTCTTCCTGCCATGAATACAAAAGGGGGGTATTTCGTTTCCGCTTAGCGCTCTGGGGTTTTGACACACAGAACTGCGCAGGGCTTTCTCTCAGGCCGGCGGCAGGGCTGGATCCTGTTTTCTTCCCCTGCTGTGAGCCCCCCTCAACCCCCCCCCGTCTTGCAGGAGGGAGGGAGGCCCAGCCAGCATGGCCGGCCGGCGCTGGACAGTGGGCCTGTCCCGCCTGACCAGGAGGAACCTGTGCCCAGAGGGAGGGACCCAGGCTCCTCTCGGAGTGCCCAGCTTGCTGATTTCAATTTATTTTATTTATTTATTTATTTTTTTCTTTTTGGGTCACACTCGGCAATGCTCAGGGGTTTCTCCTGGCTCTGCACTCAGGAATCACTCCTGGCGGTGCTCAGGGGACCCTATGGGATGCTGGGAATTGAACCCCGGTCAGCCGCGTGCAAGGCAAACAACCTTGCCCGCTGTGCTATCGCTCCAGCCCTCATTTTGAATTTTTCCTTTTTTTGTCTTGGAGTCACTCAGGGCTCCCTCCCCGCTTTGTCCCGGACCCCTCCAAGGGGCTGGGGACAGGACAGGGGTCAACCACATGCAAAGCCAACATCCAGCAGGGACTCCGTCCCTCTGCCCTGGTCCACCGTCTTGCTGATGCTTCTTGTGGCCACTGGGCCGTTTGGTCAGTCTAAGGGACAACAGGGCCACCCGTGAACTTGCGGTCTGGCACGCACGAGGCCGGGGGCCCTCTCATCTACCCCTGACCCAGGGGTCACCAGCTCTGACCTCAGACACTTCCCTGGCGCCCGGAGCCCCAGACCCTGGCTCAGAGCCAGTGGCTGTGGGAACGGGGGGAAGCAGAGGGGCCAGGCAGTGTGGGCAGATGGGTGAACAGGAGGGACCCCCACCTCAGCTCCCTGACCTGAGCGCTCCAGGCCCGAGTCCTCCTGGCCTCAGTTTCCCTGACTTTGGGCTGAGGACACAGTGACCCATTGTCATGGGGGGGTTCTCTGCGGGCTGTGAGGGGCAGGTGGGGGGACGTGCCCGCTACTGAGGGACCCACGGCCCCCCGCCCCTCAGCCCTCCCACGGGCCAGGCAGCAGGAGAGGTGGAGGGCACCGACTGGCCCCGCCCAGCTGCCCCTCGCGCCTGCAGGTCATCATTCTCCAGCCTCAAGTGCAGACGCAGCCTGAGGGCTCAGCCCAGCTCCGGCCGCCCCCTGACGAGCCGCCTCATGGAGACCCGGACGAGCAGCCCCCGGGCCAGGAGACCCCCGAGGTAGGTGAGCGTGGGGGTGGGCTGGGCGCCCCCAGACCCGGCCCCGGCCCAGCGAGGCCCGTTCCCGGCAGTGCGAGGGGGTCGTCTCTCCTCTCTGAGCATGGGGAGCGGCGACCCCAGGACTCTGGGCAGTGGGAGGACAGTGAGGACGGACTCAGGGTCCCAGAAGCAGGGGGAGGAGCCTCTTGGACCCGGGGTCCAGGGTGTCTGGGGGGGCCTGGCCCAGGGCCCCTGCATGCAGACGGTGCGGGGGCTGTAGAATGTTCTGGAACGGGAGGGTGACCCCACCGTTGTCCTGTCACTGACCCAAAGACCTGCAGGCATTGGAACCCAGGTCTCCAGCAGCCGTGGCCTTAGCCTTGGCCAGAAACGGTCAGGCCCACTGTGGGTGCCCTGCACGCCTGGACCGGCCCCACCCCTGCCCTGGACGCACGGAGCCCCCTCTCAGTCCAGGCAGACTCACCCCTGCCCCTCTGACCCCTCCCAGCCCGGACCAGACTCGGACTAACCCCTGCCCTCCTCCCGGGTTCCGCCCACACCCTTCACATTCTGTAAAGGTTTTCTGGGCAGATTGGCTTTGTTCTTGAAGTTAATTATTGTGCGTGTATGCAATTAGTGTAATTACATATCTCCACATAATTAGCATGAATATGTGTAGTGGCTTCCATAGGACTGGTAATAACAGTGAGTTCAAGTTCAGGTGTAAAAGTCCTCAGGAAAGTTTCTTTTAGAAGTGGGTTGGAGAGCTCCCCGGCCACCTTTTTTTTTTTGCTTTTTGGGTCACACCCGGCAATGTACAGGGGTTATTCCTGGCTCTGAACTTAGGAATTATTCCTGGTGGTGCTCGGGGGACCCTATGGGATGCTGGGAATCGAACCCAGGTTGGCTTTGTGCAAGGCAAATGCCCTCCCTGCTGTGCTATTGCTCCAGCCCCTCCCCGGCCACTTTTTTTTTCTTTTTGGGTCACACCTGGGGATGCTGAGGGGTTATTCCTGGCTCTGCACTCGGGAATTACTCCTGGCGGTGTTCGGGGGACCACGTGGGATGCTGGGAATCGAACCCGGGTCAACCGTGTGCAAGGCAAACGCCCCACTCGCTGTGCTATCACTCCAGCCCCACCCCCGACCATTTTTAATAGTAACAGCAAGGACGGTGCTTGCCTTGCACGGGGCCGACCTGGGTTCGATTCCCAGCATCCCATAACGTCCCCGAGCACTGCCAGGAGGAATTCCTGAGTGCATGAGCCAGGAGTAACCCCTGAGCATCACTGGGTGTGCCCCTTACCCCCTCCCCCCCAAAAACAGTGGGTTGGGGTCTGAGGAGATGGTGCAGAGGAAAGACACGTGCATGAGGTCCCCAGTGCTACATGAGGTCCCTGAGGACCTCTGGGTGCCTCTGGGTGCAGCTGAAAAAAACCCAAAGAATAACCAGATCAAATAGAAGAGGGCCAGGGGCCAGGGAGGTGGCTCAGTGGTCTGGGCCCAGCTTGACCCCGCAAGCAGCGGAGCAGGGTGGCAGGGATTGATGTGCCCTCTGAGAGTCCTGCCTCCCCCACCCCGGTCCGGGCTGATCCGGGGAACTCTAGAAGGTTCCAGAGTCACCCTCCCTCGCCCGGAACCTTCTGCAGAGCCCCCAGCAGATGCGGTCTGGGGGGGCGTGGGGTGGTGACGCTTCCACTTTCCCCCCCAGAAACTCGCCTTCATGGTGGCGCTAGGCCTGGTCACGACGGAGCACCTGGAAGGTGAGGCTCAGGGGGGCCCCGGGGGCCTGCCTGCCCGGAGACGCTGCCCGCTGGACGCAGGCCGGGGCCGCAGGCCGGGGCAGGAAGACCCCGAAACTCTCCCTCCGTGCCTTGCAGAGATCCAGAGTAAACGGCAAGAGCGTAAAAGGAGAAGCACAGCCAACCCGGCCTACAGCGGCCTCCTGGAGACAGAGGTGCGGCGGGAGGGGCGGCCACCGCGCAGGCTGGGTGGGCACGGAGTTGGGGGGGGCGGCCACCGTGCGGGGCAGGGCGGGCCCAGGAATGGGGGGAGGTCGTAGCCTCCTGGGTCAGGCCCAGTGCAGGGTTGGGGGAGAGTTGCTGGGCCCCAGGGCTGGGCCTGGGTCTGTCGGGGAGCAGAGCCCCACAGGGAGGGTCCTCCGAGCCCCCGAATCAGAGGAGAGTGGGCTCCCCAGACCCCAGACCCGCCACCCCCCCCAGCTCCAGGGATCAGGGAGACGCCCCTCTTCCTGCCGCTAGGACACCGTTCTGAATGGACCGGAACCAGAGCTCAGCAGGTGGGGATGGGTGGGGGAGGGGCCAGCGGGGAGGACCCCCCCTCCCCGAGCGATGGCCACAGGCTGGCCCCCTGGCCCTGGCTGCTGCCCTCAGGACGCTGCCAGCTCTGGTCCGTGGCGGTCGCCAGCACATGCGTCCTGGCTGGGGTGTGTGTGGGCGACACCTGGCCGTGCCTGGGGTCTCGGAGGGGGCAGGCCCGGAGCACCCTCGGGGCCCAGCGGCTCTGCCTGGCTTTCTGTCCCCGCAGAGGAAGCGGCTGGCGCCCGGCTGCCTTGGCACCCCGCTGTCCCTCACAGCCAGAGGTAAGTGGCGCCCGGCCTCACGCCAGCCTCCGACGCAGGGGCGTGATGGGTCAAGGGTGACCAGGCTCCGGCTGCTCCCCCTCCCGCACCTCCCCGGCTGCCCGCAGAGCCTGGCCCTCAGCCCCCCGCCACCCACACCCCCCAGCACGACCCTGGGCAGCGAGGACCCCGCAGAGAGCAAGGCTGAACGCACTGGGTTGTTGGTCTAATGCAGCAGGGTCGTTCTTATTGAGTGACCGGAGGGCGTGGGGGAGGGGGGTGCAGGAGAGACCACGGGCCTTCCGGCAGCGGCAGGGGGACACGAGTAGAGACGCAGACCGGCCCGAGCACTTCGAGGGGAGTCTTCCTGCAGCTCTGCCGGCGGGTTTCTCTGGAGTTTTGCTGTTCCAAGTTAGTCTGGGCGTCACCGGGGATAGCCGTGCTGCGGGTCTCACCCTGGCATGGCGTGTGAGGTGACGGTGACTGCCGGCGTGGCGGGTGACCCCCCTGTCCTGGAGCCCTCGTGGGCACAGGGCCCCTGTCCTGCCTGCGCGGCCTCTTGGTGCCCACTAACTCTCTCTGCCCTTCCTCCCTGTGCCAGCCAATGAGGAGCCCTGCTGGAAGGTAGGTTCCGCCCCCGCGGGGAGCTGACCCACAGGGAGCCCTGACCTGGGCAGCCCTGCCCAGCCGGAGGACACGGCCCAGCAGGGCTCCGGGCTCTGCCCGCCTCCTGCCATACCCTTTCCGGCTGGCCACCGGGTCGCCCGCAGGACCTGCGTGACCCACCCACTCCCCCGTCCCCCATTCCCCGGGCTCGGGTGCTACTGGGCTTTGTGAGTCTCCGGCTGTCCCCAGACGTGCTGGGACTCGGGTCTGCCTGGTGCGGAGGGCCTCTGACCCTGTGCCCAGGGACAGCTGCTGCACCCCAGCCTCCGGCCGGCCCCATGACCCCAGAGCTGCCAAGAAACAGGAGGACGGGGCATAGCTGCCGGACCCCCTCCCTGGCCGCTGACCACCCGCTGCTCCCCCTTCCAGAGTGAACTCACCCATGACGAGCACTGTGCTGTGTGCAAGCGAGGGGCCGACCTCCAGCCATGCAGCACCTGCCCGGGGTCCTACCACCTCAGTTGCCTGGAGCCCCCCGTCAGGACCGGGCCCAAGGGGCTGTGGAAGTGCCCCAAGTGCCAGCAGAAGGTGGGGGTCTGGGGGGGCGGGCAGGCGCTCCTGACCCCAAGGCCCTGCTGACGGCGACCCCCGCCTGTCTGCTGACCCCCTCCCCGGCCTTTCCGCTGACCCCATCCCCGGCCTGTCCGCCGACCCCGTCCCCGACGTATCCGCTGACCCCATCCCCGTTCCCAGCCTGTCCGCTGACCCCCTCCCCCCGCCTGTCCGCTGACCCCGTCCACGGCCTGTCCACTGATCCCGTCCCCCGCCTGTCCGCTGACCCCATCCCCAGCCTGTCCACTGACCCTGTCCCCTGCCTGTCCGCTGACCCCGCCTGTCCGCTGACCCCATCCCCCCGCCTGTCCGCTAACCCCGTCCCTGGCCTGTCCGCTGACCCCATCCCCGGCCTGTCCTCTGACCCCATCCCCCGCCTGTCCGCTGACCCCATCCCCGGCCTGTCCACTGACTCCGTCCCCGCAGGCCTTAAAGGACGAGAGCGTGCCCTGGAGCGGGATGCTGGCCGCCGTGCACTCCTACGTCACCCACAAGACAGGTGAGGGCCGTAGGGTGGGCAGCGCCCCCCTCCCCGGCTGCACGCCCAGGGGACCCCCCACAGCCCCGACGCTGCTCACACCCCTCCCCGCCGCCCCTCTCTCCCAGTCAAAGAAGAGGAGAAGCAGAAGCTGCTGCAGAGGGGTGGTGAGCTGCACGCCGAGCGCCAGCAGCTGGAGGCGCGGGACCGGCGCCTGGCCTCAGCCGTGAAGGTGCGCAGGGCCGAGGGGCGGGGGGGACGGGGGAGCCAGCTCGGGAGTTGCCTCTGCCCAGCGGGCGGGGCTGGGCCTTGAGGTCGCAAGTCCCGGGTGGGGGGGCAGTGATGCCAAGAGAGAGAGAGAGAAAGAGAGAGGGACAGAGACAGAGACACAGAGACAGACAGATCGTGATGAGGTGAGGGGTTATATGCCCTCTGAGGGTGCGAGGTGGTGGTGAGGGTTACTTTTTTTTTTTTTTGCTCTTTGGGTCACACCCGGCAATGCACAGGGGTTCCTTCTGGCTCTGCACTCAGGAATGACTCCTGGCGGTGCTCGGGGAACCCTATGGGATGCTGGGGATCGAACCCGGGTCAGCCGCGTGCAAGGCAAACGCCCTCCCCGCTGTGCTGTCACTCCAGCCCCGGGTGATGTTTAGAGAGGGTGACAGTGACGGTGCCGGTGACAGTGTAGGAGATGGTGGGTGACAGTGATGGTGCCTGGGATGGGGTGGTCGAGGCGAGGTGCGATGGTGACGGTGATGGTGTGACGGGGTGTCATGGTGACAGTGTGACGGTGTAGTAGAGACAGGGTGTGAAAGTAACGGTGACAGTGTAGTAGAGATGGGGTGACGGTGATGGTGTGATGGTGTAGTATACAGACGATGTGATGGTGACGGTGTGACGGGGTAGTAGACACGGGGTGTGACGTGATGGCGCTGACAGTGGTGATCAGAGCTGCCGGTGCTGCTGGTGGCCATGGTCGTCGCGGTGGCAGTGATGGGCCTGGCAGTGACAGTGCTGATGGTGTTGGTTGGGGACGGTGCCCATGTGGGGGCGTGTGCAGGCGGGGTGGCGGGGGAGGACTCCGGGTGAATCTCCATGCCCCCCACCCCCCTGCGAAGGGCTCTGCTCCCTACCCGCTCTCTGCTCTGACAACCTCTCTCCCTCTGTGCAGTGAGCTGTCTTGCCGGCCACTCTGGCTGAGGGCATCCGGCGCGGGTGGGTGCCCACTAGGCTGCCCAACCTCTGTCTGCTGAGCCTGCGGGCTGAGGGCAGTGCAAGGCCTGGGTAGCGCCTGAGGTCTGAGTTCTGGTCTCAGGGCGGCTGCACTCGAACCCCTTCTTCCCCCCTCCCAGAAATGCCTGGAGCTGAAGAGCAGCCTGCTGGCCCGGCAGCGGGGGGCCCAGTCCACCCTGGGCCGCCTGCGCGCGCTCCTGCGGCTGATCCGGGGCACCGTGACCAGCGCCAGCCCCGCCCCGCTGCTGCCCACGGCCTGGACCAAGCCGGCCACGCTGCCTGTGCACTCGGCCCTCCCGCACCCCCCGGGCCACAACTGACGCCCCGGAAAGCCACTGGGACGCTCAGCACCAGGCCCGGGGGATCCCGTCCGCCTTAACTCAGAAACGCTGTGAATTCCAGACGCGAACTGCCGCCGGCCGGCCGGGGCTCAGGAGGTGGGCTTGGGGGTCCGGGGAGGGCGCCCCTGAGGGAGCAAGCCCCCCCCACCAGGTGCCGGCCAGAGCTGCGGGCAGCAGTCTGGGCCCCGCCGGTCAGTATTAGGGGCCGTGGCCCCGTCGCTGGGAAGGGCCCCCACGCCCCTGCACTCGGAACCTCGCCCCTCTCCTCACGGAGCTGAGGACGTTCCATCCCCCCCACCCCACTGTTGCCAGTGCAGACACGAAGCCAAAAACGACCTTTTCCCTTTTTGCGTGGCGTTTGGGTTCCGGGAGGAGCCCGCGGCCGGGGGTGCTGCTGGCCTGGCCGTTGCCCACCCAGAGTGGTCCCTGCGCAGGGATGAGGGGGACCCTCCCCTTTGCGGGGGGGATTGCTGCCAAACTGGAGGGAACCACTTTTTTTTCTTTTAAAGAACTGGAGTGCAGGTGGGAAGGAGTGGGTGGGGGTGGGGAGACAGGACACCTGTGATCCCCGAAACCCTCCCTCCCCCAGAGAGACCAAGCCAACCTGTCCAGAGCCCCCCTGCCCTCAGCTCGTCCCAGCCACCAGCACCCCCAGCCCCCAGGGACTTAGCACAACAGGATCTCCGCATCCGACCCCCGCCCCAACTTCCCCGCCTATCACATGGTGCCGAATTGCATAGAACACACATGTGTGTCGCGGGCTCCCGCCCCACACGCAGACAGGTCAGAGGGAGGAGGTGGGCGGGCCCCCCTGCAGCCCTGGGCCCTCACACCCTCCTCCAGCCGGGAGAAACTGTGCTGTATGATACAGATCTATTTTAATACACCGACACTGGGTTGAACAAGATTTTTCTATTCTTTTATCGAAGAACAGAGTGTGCCCGGGCCCCACCCGCCACCAGCTTGGGGGGTCGATGTCTTAGGTTCGTTTCCTGTCAGTGGTTTGTCTTCTCGGAGGATGAACTGAATCCGTTTTCTTTCTTTTTCTTTTTTTTTTCTTTTTGGGTCACACCCAGCGATGCACAGGGGGTTACTCCTGGCTCAGGCACTCAGGAATTACTCCTGGCAGTGCTCGGGGGACCATATGGGATGCTGGGAATTGAACCCGGGTCGGCCGTGTGCCAGGCCAACGCCCTACCCGCTGTGCTATCTCTCCAGTCCCCCCACCTTTTTTCCCTCTTTTTCAATGTGCTGAGAGGTGAGGAGAGGTCGAGCCCAGAGGGGCAGCTGCTGACCGTCTCGAGACTTGGTTTTCTGTTGCTTTCTTTCTTCCGTTTGGTTCGGGGCTTTGGGCTGAGAAGGGCCGGCCAGCGGCTAGTGAGGTAGAGAGAGTGTTTTTGTCTTTGCTAAGCTGATGTAGTTTTCCTGCTGTGAGATGCATTAAACTCATGGATGGTTTCAGCCTTGGTGCCTGTTTCCTGCCTGTGGCGGGGGTGTGGGACAGGCAGAGGGAGGTGTGGACCTGGGGACCCGCAGAGACCAAATAGCCGGTAGCTGGCCCCCACCCGAGGGAAGGAGAGAGCTTGGAGGCGCCCCCCACCCTCGGAGCACGCTCCAGGCACAACCGAGCTCCCGGGGTCCTGCATCCGGCTTCCCAGTGGGCCTGAGCCTGAGCCCCAAGGGGTCACTCACCCTCTGTGCTCGGAATCGGGGTATAGTGGCCTGGCGGCTTCTCTGCGGGGTCACTGTGCCAGGGTCCAGCTGCTCCCCGAGGCCACGCCTGACCCAGCTGAACACTCATGATGGACCCTGGCCTCGCCACAGTACATGGGCGCAGGAGACGCAGATGCCACGGAGAGCCAGAGCTGCCTGGCTCTGGACCACCTTGGTCCTGCCTGGGTGGGCGGAGTGTGTGCATGTGTGCTGGTGCCTGATCCCTGTCCAGCCCCATGGGGTACCAGCACAGCTGCCTCCACACCGCACCCATTCACTGCCCACCACCCTCCAGGTGTGCCATTGGAAAGGGGCCCCCAAGTGGCAGAAAAGCCTCCCTCCTGCTGGGTCACCCAGGACCAGCACTGTGGGGGAGACAGTGCCACCTGGTGGTAGTCCCTGAGCATTTTGGGTTCTTAGAACCAACTTCAGATCTGGTTAGACACCACCAGCTCAAGACCACCTCTTCTTTGTGGTCACCCTCAAGCTGCCTGCAAACCTCAGCCATTGGCGGGGACTCCCAAAGTCTCTTCCTGCCGTCTCCTGAGCCTGCCCGGTCTATGAAAGCTGCTTTAGCTCTCAGAAGCGTTTCACTGGCTGCACCTGTTTGCTATGAATGTGTTGGGTTCAGAGTCGGGGTGTTAAGGCCACACCCTGCAGTGCTCAGGGGTCCTTCCTGGCTCTGTGACCAGCAGTGACCCCTGGTGGGACCTTGAAGGACCATGTGTGGTGCTGGGGATTTGAACGGAGGTTGGCCACGTGCAAGGCAAATAGCCTGAACCCCTGTGTGATCTTTCAGGCCCTGGCTTTGGTTTTTGGACCACACTCAGTGGTGCTCAGGCATCATTCATGGTGGGACTAAGGGGGACCATATCCAGTGTGGGGGAGCAAACCAGGCTCTGCTGCATGCAAGGCAAGCGTCGTAACCTCTCTCTCGGCCAGTTTGCTACGTCCGGTCCCCTCTACCCACCCCTGGTGGCAGGAAGAAGCAAGACATTGCTGCTCTAGCCCGAGGAAGGCTTTGAGGAGCTTGGAGTGGCAGCGTGGATGGCGTCTCACTGGTACAGAGGCCAGCCCGGCACTTTGCTGGGTGTGCCCCCATGGAAGAGGGAAAAGCAGCCCAGCGTCCACCTTGAACTCCACCTTCAAGCTAGAGAGTGCATGAAGGTCATGGTGGGGAGCCCAGCTGGCCCCAGAAGTGGGGGTGCCCAATTATTGTTCTCTGCCCCCCCCACCCCCAAACTGCCAGCCTGGCCCATTCCCCAGGCAGTCCCACACTTTTTTTTTTTTTTGCTTCTTGGGTCACACCCGGCAATGCACAGGGGTTATTCCTGGCTCTGCACTCAGGAATTACTCCTGGCGGTGCTCAGGGGAGCCTATGGGATGCTGGGAATTGAACCCGGGTCGGCCGCGTGCAAGGCAAACGCCCTCCCCGCTGTGCTATCGCTCCAGCCCCAGTCCCACCACTCTTAACTCTGCTCAGACTTCCAGGCCCTGGGCAAGATTCATTCTCTCCTTGTGCCTTTTGGGCTGCAAGTTCTGGGCAGCTGGCCTGCTCCCTGCCCACCGCAACTAACTGCACGCGGGCCTGGCTGCGGGAGTGGAACGTTTGCACAATTGACCCCTCACGTCCCGTCCACGGAGGCCCGGGAGTCCTCGCTCCCACGCCACACAGGGCATTGTCCTAAAGCTGAAACGGGCCACGTGCAGTTTCCACACAGGGTCCCAGCGATCAGGCCCTGGGCGGTGGATCAGGAGGTGGAAACGGGGCTGCGCAGGTCCCAGGCAAGAGGGCAGAATTGCGCACACCTGCATCCTCTTACAGCCCGGGGCCACCTCTCGGGACTGCAGGCTTTGAGACAGAGATCTCTGACACGTGTGTGGCGCTGCAAAGCCTCCTGCTAATGCGCGAGAGCGGGTTTAACGTCGCTGTTAATTCCGGGGCTCTTGGTGCGCGGCTCCTTAGGGAACCATCATCTTTTATTTCAGATGCCACCCTCCCGCCCGCACCTTGGCAATAAAACAGGAGGCCGGTTAGGGCTGATTCTGAATTCTATGAGCACCGGGCGGGCCTTCCCGGGGGCAGCGCAGGAGCTTTCCGGAGTGGGCAGCACTGGGCTGGCTCTGGTTGGCTAAGAGCTGGGGCTCCCTGCTCTGATTGGCTAAGGGGCTGGGAGTGTCCCGCCCTGGTTGGCTAAGAGCTGGGGCGCCCTGCTCTGATTGGCTAAGGGGCTGGGAGTGTCCCGCCCTGGTTGGCTAAGAGCTGGGGCGCCCTGCTCTGATTGG
>JAOXYA010409656.1:0-17673 GCA_028565675.1 Sorex palustris
CTAATTGTGTCTGTTTTATGCATGTTTATTTTGTCTGTTTTGTTTGGGGGTCACAGTAGGTCGGAGTAGCTTGAGAGCTACTCCTGGCTCTGTGCCTAAGGTTGATTCCTGGTGTGATTCAGGGTATCACGTGGTACCAGGGATTGAGCCTGGTCCTCACGTGCAGAATGTGACTCAGTTTGGTGCACTGTCTCTCTGCCCTGTGTGCCAGAACTTTTAAGCATTTTAACTCTGGGTTAATGCCAGTGCACTCAAGATCTTATTAAATACATCTTTGAAATTTAGATGTCCTGGCATCAGTTAATTGCATTGAATTTTTATATATTATGTTTAATGTAAGGTGTCTGATATAAGGCAAATTTTGTTTC
Source organism: Sorex palustris (assembly GCA_028565675.1). Taxonomy (NCBI): domain Eukaryota; kingdom Metazoa; phylum Chordata; class Mammalia; order Eulipotyphla; family Soricidae; genus Sorex; species Sorex palustris. The sequence continues at coordinate 369 of JAOXYA010409656.1, forward strand.
AAATAAAAATAAAGTGAATTGTGGGTTTTTTATTTTTTAAGGTTGAAACTTTATTTCCACTGCATTATAAATATTTTGTAGTATTATTTACTATTGATTTGAAAAAATACTAGTTTCATTGTTGGTCATGCAAACTTTTTGAAAGCTATACTAAGACACGTCTTTCTAAAATTTCAGATTATGTTCGTGTGATGGATATGGGACTTTTGGAATTAACTATAACTGCAGTGAAATCAGATTCTAATGATGGAGAGCAGGTAAGTTATTAAAATAATGAAACTTTTATTGAAGTCCAATTTGTTGAAAGACTTAAATATCAGTCTGTTGAGTTTACTATAAAATTATTTTTCTACTTTTTCCAAATTTCACAAATCAATAATATATTTAAAAGTTGAGTGAGGGGGCTGGAGCGATACCACAGTGGGTGGGGCGTTTGCCTTGCACATGGCCCACCCGGGTTCGATTCCCAGCATCCCATATGGTCCCCCCGAGCACCGCCAGGAGTAATTCCTGAGTGCAGAGCCAGGAAGAACCCCTGCGCATCACCAGATTGACCCCCAAAAAAAATATTGAGTGAGGCTGCACAGTTGGCTCATTTGCACCATGCATAATTCTGGGTGTGAGACCAGGTACTGTTAAAAAATAAATAATACGAGGTACAAATACCTCCTGAAGCAAGAAAAGTAATCATATCATGTTTATTCAGAGTGTGCAAAAGAGACAGCTTTGCAGCTATACAGAGGAGGGTTTTTGTTCCTTTTGGAATAAGGTTTTTGTTCCTTCTTTCTTCCCTGCGTCCTCTAGACGGAGCCTCGCTTTGAGTTACACTGCTCCAGCGACAGTGTCCACATCAGGACATGTTCAGACTCTTGTGCCGCCTTGATGAATCTCATTCAGTACATCGCGAGCTACGGGGACCTCAATGCAGCCAGCAGGGCGGATGTGAAGCCCGGAGCGCCTCCACGGAAGGCGAAGGTACAGTGGGCCCTGTTGGGGTCAGGACTGCTTTCCCCTCCCACGGTGCGTGGGCTGTGATCCCATGAGGTCCTTTCCCAGCAGCCAGAAGGTAGCAAAATCATGTGTCCATCCTTACGTCTAGGAGGACTGGAACTGGAAAGGTGATTCTGTGCCCCTTTTGGGAAAACCTTTCTACCTACTGTTGGAAGTTCTTTGTTTGAGAGCATTTAAGCTTCTCAGTCAACATAATTTCTCCAACTTTTATTTTCTCCCAAAAGAAATAAACATCTGTCGTATAAGAACATATTTTTGTTTCGTTTTGTTTTGCTATTGGGCCACACCCAGTGGTGCTCAGGGTTTACTCCTGTCTGCACTTTGGGACCACTCCTGTGGGCTTGGGCAGCCCTGTGGGACGCTGGGGCGTGAACCTGGGTCAGCTGCGTGTAACCGAGTGCCTGCCTACTTAGCAGTCTAGTCCCAAGAATTTCTTATGTCCAAGTTACATGCAGAACTACTTTGGGAGGGTGTGAGGCAAAGGGTAACGTTATTACCTGAAAACGTCGATGCAATATTATCTTTTTTATTTGTTACCAGTCATACAGTAGAGAGGGCACAGACATTTTTTTTTAAATAGATAGTTTAAGTTTCCACCTACACCCCTGAAATGTTTCAAACCATAAATCAATACTAGCATAAGCATGCGATCCAAACTATAATAAGTAAATTATGAAATCAAAAAAGAGTTTGCTGAGGTCTGGAGCAATAGCACAGCGGGAAGGGCATTTGCCTTGCACGCGGCCAACCCGGGTTCGATTCCCAGCATCCCATATGATCCCCCGAGCACCACCAGGAGTAATTCCTGAGTGCAGAGCCAGGAGTAACTCCTGAGCATCGCCGGGTGAGACCCCCCCCAAAAAAAAACCAACAACAACAAAAAGAGTTTGCTGAGGTCTGGGGAGAGGGCGGGAAGCTGGGCTCACTGGTGCAGGGATGCCAGCTTGGGGGCGGAGGTTTGGAGTTGGAGCATTAAATGTCTGAGACTCGGTTTTAAACAACTGCATAAGTCAGAGTGGCTAAAGAAAAGCAAAGTTAAGGCCCAGAGGGTTTAGACAGTTTGTCCTAATGAGTAAAAAGGGCACCAGAATCCAGAGGTTTTGATTTCCAGTTCAGTGTCACCGCGCAGCCCGCTTTTCTCTCTGGGTTGAGCTCGCCTGTGCTGTGGGGCTTTTCTCTTTGTTGGGGTTTCCTTTTCTCAGGGTCCTCTAGGTCCTGAGGCGACGGCTCTCTCGGACCCTGGCAGGCCTTGCAGTAGTTGTGCTCCCCCATTATCGAATTTGCATTGTGCTTTTTTTCTTAATTCCTTGCTCCTTCCAGGGTCTCACTGAATGAAGGCATTTATGACACTCCCTCTTGATCATTCTTTTAAAAATGTTCTTCCGTTCATTGAAAGTTATTTAAGATAGTTTAAAATCTGTTCCCAGTTCCCGAACCGAAAGGCCAGGCAGCAGCCCGAGAGCAAAACGCATGGTCCCGTCAGTGGCCTTTCCCGTCTGTGTGTCTCCCTGTGGTCTTCAGTCATCATTTCTAGAAATCAGGCTTTGGGGTGGGCGAGAGCAGGGGAGCCCTGCTGGGGGGAAGTGGACACGGAGGTGGGATGGGGCTGGAATATTGCACACTTGAGACTCAACTGTCAACTTTGTAAAACACAGTTCTTTTTCTTCTTTTTCTTTTGGGTCACACCCAGCGGTGCAACAGGGATTACTTCTAGTTCTGCACTCCTGCAGTGCTCAGGGGACCATATGGGATGCTGGGACTCAAACCCAGGTCGGCCGTGTGCAAGGCAGACGCCCTACCTGCTATGCTATTTCTCCATCCCCTGTAAAACACAGTTCTTTAAATACATTTTAGAGTTGAGCAGATTCAACCTAGTCGTTCTTTCTCCCCCCACTTCACTGCAGTTACTTCTCACTATTCCTTTCTTGGCCTGGCCTGTGCTGCCTCTCCCAGATCCAGGTCGTTGTGCTGGCTCTAAGGGAGACACGCTTGTTTTCATTTGCATGTTAGGGTGATAATGATGATATTAAAGGTTTAAAGTGCAAACATAATAGCCGCTAAAGCAGAAAGACCTATGTTCCTTTTTTTGATGTTTTTGTAAAGTGTCGTGTTTCTAGGACAAAATCAGTATCGGTTTGCTTCTTGGAGCATTTTCAGTTATTTTTAATGAAGGGTTTTGGCTGTAGGTAGATTCCAGCGGTCGGACATCCTCCCGGGGTCCCGTGCTTCCCGAAGCTGACCAGCAGATTTTACGAGACCTGATGAGTGATGCCATGGAGGAGATTGACACGCAGCAGGCCGCTTCCGTGAAGCCACAGCCCAATGGCGACACAGGTCAGGACCCGTGTCCCGGGAGTGCTGGTGCTGTAAGGGAGGCTTCCTCTGTGCGCTTGGAAACTCCCCCCAAGCAGTTCTTCAGAGAACAAGCAAGTCTGAGTTTGGGTGGGCATTTATTAACGCACAGACGCCATTGGGCTACACTAGCAAGCGACAGGAAAAAATGGAGACGTTACTGGTGCCCGCTAGAGCAAATGCCGATTAACAGGAAGTCAAATGATCAAGTGATTAACACATAGTTGGCATTGGGCATTCAGCAGGTGAAGATTGCTTCAGGGCATGTGAGGGACTTTGGTTTCCTTGTACCTTTTCATTTAGTAAAGCAAACTGGCACAAAACCAGACTGGTCCTAGTACCTAGATTGAGAAACGACACTTAGAATGTTCCGTATATTTCACTGTTCAGGAAAGTTGGATTTTATTAGACTTTAGTAAAAGATATTTTAAAAATTGTACTTTTATTTAAAAGATATTTTAAAAATGGAGCTGGGACTGGGGATATATAACTCAGTAGTATAGAGCTTGCCTGACAGGTGTGAGGTGCTGATTTTGGTCTCCAGCACGTAGAAGTGGATAGAATTTAGGTGTGTGGAGGATGGGATGGAATTCCTGTCGGTTCATTCATGTCAGGAGAAGCACCGCGACTGGCATGAGCCCTGATTACCTGCCAGCCCTGGTGGTGACTGGGATAAAAGTCACAGCTCTTTGTAAAAGCTTCCAAAAGTAATATTTGGTTAAAGCCGAGTCAACAGGAACCAGAAAGTCCTGAAGCCTAAGTCATCTAAATGTTTGGGAATTGATCTATTAATTTTTTTTTTCCCGTTTGGATAAACATGGCTATTTCTATATATTATGAATTTAAAAAATTGGGGGCCATACCCAGTGGTACTTGGGGCCTACTCCCAGCTCTGTGCTGGGAGGTCGCTCCCAGGGGTGTTTGGGGGGCCATGTAGTACTGGGAATTGAACCCAGGCCCCCTGCATGTGTGGCATGTGCTCAGGCCATTGAGGGATCTTTCTGGCGTGTCATGAAACCTTAATCACTGTCACTGTTCCCTAGTGACCCTGGAGGTTAGAGCCAAGTGTTCCCAGCTCAGGGTAACCCTGATTTCCATGGGGGTGTGGTTCACACAATGATGGTGTTAGAGAAGTTTGACTTTAAATGTTTTCCTTGTAATATAAAATCACACTGAGCTAAGGAGGCAAATGGAAACTTCTAACTTCCTGCATCCATTCTTTGTAATATTCACACTTAAGATGAGAGGGGGAGTGTTTAGTGACTGTTTGCTGAGCAGCTTTAACGTACAGGGTTCTGTACGAGGCATTTAGAAGGCTGAGTTTGACTGAGGCGCTGCCATAGAGGAATTAAAATCCCTTGAGGGGTGCCAGAGCGGTAGTACAGCAGGAAGGGCGTTTGCCTTGCACATGGCTGACCTGGGTTCCATCCCCAGCACCACAGCTGGTCCCCTGAGCCCCGCCAGCAGTGATTCCTTAGTGCAGAGCCAGGAGAAAGCCCTGAGCATTCCCAAGTGCGGCCCCGAAGCAAACAAAAGCCCCCAACAGCAGAGACTATTCAGTGAGCCTCTTGAGAGCAAGCTAGCTCAGTGCCGCCTGATTCAGCTTAGTGCCCTCCGCCCATGGTAGAGCGTCTGGTTTGATGAGGGCACGGTGAAAAAAACAGTGGTCTAACATGTGCAATGAACATATTCAGGCGTGTGTTCGCATCCACTTACTTGGTAAACGGTGTGGAGGGGCTCCCTGGGCTTCTGGGTGCGGTGGGGTGGCCCTGAGACAGGGCTTCCCCACACGTGAGGCAGAGCTTCCTCTCTGAGCCGCGTCCTGGGTCCCCATGTAGGCAGAACCCCAAGCAGTGGCCTTTTTGGTTTTGTTGTGTGGGATTGGGTCCCTCCTCCCACTGCAGGGATGGGCAGCGAGTGCTTCCCCGCTGCCTGTATCTGCAAGCAGACGTGGCCTGTCTTGGTAGGCAGGGCACTGCCAGGTGTCAAGAGGTTTCCTCTCCTTGCAGTAGGGGCCCAGGGCCCAGTGTGTCGCTCCGTGGCTGCCGTGTGTGAGGGCCCCCAGTTCTCCCCGTGGGACTCAGTGTCAATTTGACATTCCGGCCGAAGCACGGCTCTGGTCAGTAGGGACGTCTTCTGAGGATTCCCCAGGCTTCCCTTTCACCAGAAACCTGCTGAGAGGCTGCCTGTCATTCTGTGAAGCTACACGCGCTGTTTTCCCAGAGACCCGCAAATTTATAGCAGCTGTTCTGACGAGGAGTCGAGGGCTCTTGTATAAGATATCAGGGAGTGCTTGTGAGTTGGACGCATTTAGCTTCGTATGTATCTGACGCGTGTCATCGCAAGGCCCAGGAAGTGCTGAGGGCGCTTGGTGCTGTTTGGCGTGCGTGTGTGTGGCAGGGCCTAACGTGGTGGTTTTTCCCCAGGGGCTGTGGAGGGGAGCTCCCCGGCGCAGGAGCCCTGCTGCTCAGACCTCTTCCTCTTCCCCGACGAGAGTGGGAGCGTGTCCCAGGAGCCCGGCCCCACCTACGCCTCCGTCCCTCACCACATGATCAGTGACGCCATGACACTCGTGCCCACAGAGAATGACGACTTCTGCATTCTTTTTGCACCCAAGGCAGCAGTACAGGTAAGGACTTGAAGTCATTATTGAGGCCTTCAGATAATGTTACAGATTGGCCAAAGGACACTCGAAGTTCTTTCAGATTTTGTTAATCTCCTTTGCAACTCAAAAATATTTTGGTTTATAATTGAGGTGTTTTTTCCCCCCCGCTTTTTGGGTCACACCCTGCAATGCACACGGGTTACTCCTGGCTCTGCACTCAGGAATTACTCCTGGCGGTGCTCGGGGAGACCATATGGGATGCTGGGAATCGAACTCGGGTCTGCTGCATGCAAGGCAAACGCCCTCCCTGCTGTGCTATCGCTCCAGCCTCTATAATTGACTGTTGATGCTTTGGAAATGTTTGTTATTCCTCTCAGATTTAAGAAGAATATTCTGGATTTGCAGAATTCCCTGCCTGGGTCGCTGAACTGTAACTGTGGTTGGCACAGATCTCATAGGGCAGTGACATGCAGTGGCAGGAAGAAGGGTCCTCGGTGTCACGCAGCCTAGAGCTGGGGGAGATGTGTCGCTGTGAAGGCTGAGGATTTTGTGATACGTGGAAATTCTGTTTGAGATTTATGCTCACAGATCAAAATATAGTCTGGATTTCATGAACCCACAATTCATAAGTGGATAAGTGATGTTAGAATTGAACCTATGAATCAGTCATCTACATTAAAAAAATTAAAAATATAAAAGTATTAAATATTGAACTTAGTAAAATAAGTATGCAATCTATGAATTATTAGTGTAAAATAAATACACAATCTATTTTACCATTTAAATGTTTGTATGTAGGGCGAGAGCGATAGCACAGTGGGGAGGGCGTTTGCCTTGCACGAGGCCGACCCGGGTTCGATTCCCAGCATCCCATATGGTCTCTTGAGCACCACCAGGAGTAATTCCTGAGTGCAGAGCCAGGAGTAACCCCTGTACATTGCCGGGTGTGACCCAAAAAGCAAAATAAAATAAAATAAAGTAAATGTTTGTTTGTTACTAAGTGCCCCGTAGTAACGGAATAGGTTGAGGTAGCCTATCAGGGACAGGCAGTTTGGTCAGTATATTGAAACATATCAGGTGTGGAAACGCAGTATTAACTTGGAAGTAAATAAATGCAAACACAGAATTGTATACCCTTCCCCCCAACACACAATTCATAGCTTTTATTATTATGTAAATAGTAGAAGCCATTTAAACTACAAAAAAATCCTCATGGGTGATTTGCAGAGATTAAAGTCTGTTTTATGATTACTCAGAAGGAATATCTATATGATAATGTTAGTAATTTTCTTATTTTTCATATTAAACTCATTAGAAAGGAAGAGAGCAACAAGAAATCCTCTTGAGATGATTCTCATCGTCAGTGGTCTGTGGTACCTGTTTTTTATTTTAGGAGAAGGAAGAAGAACCAATTGTGAAAATAATGGTTGACGATGCTATTGTGATCAAAGATAATTATTTCAGTCTGCCGGTTAAAAAGACAGATACAAGCAAAGCCCCACTGCACTTCCCTGTTCCTGTTGTCCGTTATGTTGTTAAGGAAGTCTCTCTCGTTTGGCATCTCTATGGTGGCAAAGATTTTGGAACAGTTCCTCCTCCCTCTCCAGCTAAAAGTTACATGTAAGTGAATTTTCATCTAAATTTGTTGGGCAAGCTGATGGGTTACACAGAAGACTGCTGAGCACTTTATTCATTCGAGAATATTAATAAAATAATATTTGGGGCTGGAGCGATAGCACAGTGGGTAAGGCGTTTGCCTTGCATGCAGCCGACCCAGGTTTGATTCCCAGCATCCCGTATGGTCCCCTGAGCACCGCCAGGGGTAATTCCTGAGCGCAGAGCCAGGAGTGACCCCCCCAAAAAATATTTAAGCTGTTATTTAAATATTACAGTCAGAGTTTTCTACCAGAGAACCGATTTGCCTTGTATTTTTATTGAAACGGTGCCTTAGTGACCTCTTACTCAGAGAAAGTTTTGGTAGCCTCTGGGTGAGAGCCTGGGTCCACGCTTGGTCACTAAAAGGAAGAGGTCCCGGCCGGGCCTTGCCCTGTGATCACAAGGCAGCCGCATGCCATGTGAGCCAGGAGGCGCCCTGTGCCCTTGTCCTCAGCACCCTGCAGGAGCGGGTAGCCTTGGTGGGCAGGCAGAGGCCCTTCCAGGGTAGGCAGACCTCTGGGTCGCGGGGCCAGGACAGCCTTCATGGAGTCATTCCTTTGGGCACAGCGTTGCATAGATGAATCCCCTTCTCTCTTTACAGGCGAGTTTGGAAACTCCTTTAACTCAGTTGTAATTCGTTGCTGTCTTAACTTGGATGTCTAGGACTTGTATTCTGCAAAGGGTTTTGAAGTGATGAGGAGGCTTCGTTTAGGGGTTCCTTTCACAAGCAGCTGGTCGCCCCAATGGCAGCATTCACACTCTACCTCTCTCCAGAGGGTGGAAATCTGGGGTTTTGAATAGAAGCCATACAACTTGTGGACATGTAGCCATCAGATTAGAAATTGGTTGTCTCTTTCATCTCGGTCCTGGTGTCATTGATGGTTTTTCTTTGAAATGCACGCTGACGAAAGCTTTCCCTCCATTGACAGCAGTCCCCACAGTTCTCCTTCTCACACCCCCACAAGACATGGACGGACTCAGGCGTGTGGGGGGAAGGGCAGAAACCCCGACTTCCTGATGGAAATCCAGCTAAGCAAGGTAAGACAGCGCTTCAGGAGGACAGATCCTCCGCGGAGAAGGGGGCGTCGGCGGGCAGCGTGGCCCCTCACTCCCCTCCGGAGCCTGAGTCTGTGGCTTCTTCGTAGACAGCGTCAGGGGGCGTGGCCTGCCTCTCCCTGGACCTGGGCCAGGTTTGGCAAGCGCCAAAAGATGTCCAGGGGGGCTGTGTCCCGTGAGCCCAGCCCCCCTGGGCATCATCCGCATCCAGCTCGACCCGCCTTAGACCAGCCTCACAACATAGAGGTGGCGGTTTCATTTATTTGCTTAGATCTCTGACAACCGGGACCTTTTGGAACCGGGACCCTGACTCTATGGATTTGTTTGCAGGCAGTTTAATAGCGAGGCAAGATAGGCTTTCTTCCTCTTACTGAGGGCACTTGCTGCAAGGAGAAGGAATGTGACAGGTCAGGTGAGAGATATCGCTCACGTTGGCCCTTGTGTGCCCGAGGACGGAGGAAACCGTGAAGGCTCCAATTAGGTCGCTTCTCCCTCGGCCCTTCAGCGGAGGTAGAATTCCTAGAAAGAGACACGTGCTAGTCCGTGTTTTAAAGGGAGCGTGTGGGCGTCAAGCTGCCTGTCCCCTCTCCTCGAAGGTGAAGTTCCAGCACGAGGTGTACCCGCCGTGCCGCCCCGAGGGGGAGCCCGGCCCCGTGGAGCACCCCGTCTCCCGCCAGGTGTTCATCGTGCAGGACCTGGAGATCCGCGACCGGCTGGCCACATCGCAGATGAATAAGTTTCTGTACCTGTATTGCAGCAAAGAGATGCCTCGGAAGGCCCATTCCAACATGGTGCGAAGGGAGGGAAGCTTTGGATGCCTTGTGTTAGTCGGGTGGGGGGGGAACCTTCCTTTTTGGGGAACTGGCAAAGAATTTGAACTGGGGGAACTTACTGGATCTCTTTTCTCATTTTGACAAGAGATCCCTCTTCAGTGTGCTGTTTAAAGTTTTATGTTTACAAAGTGATTTTGCACGTTGGGCCAGAGTGGTAAGAAAGCAAGTAGGGAGCTTTTGCCTGGCATGCGGCTGACTCAGGTTAGATCCCGGCATCCTGTAGGTCCCCCAAGCCTGCCAGGAGTGACCCCTGAGTGCAGAGCCAAGAATAAGCTTTGAGCACTGCCGGCGGGCGTGCAAAACAGAACAAAAAATGATTTTGCTTGTTGGTTATAGGGTCTGCTTACTGTTACTGTTGATTTGTTGATACCTGAGAAAACAGGAAGTCTAGTGATGGACACAATAGACTGAGTTTTGTTGGAAGCGTTGCAAGTTTCTCACACTTGTATGGAAGTTATTTTCAAACTGTGAGCCTACGGATTAGCTCCAAGGCTCAGCAGATTGTTATAACCTGCATGTTCCCCCCTACAGAGAATCTAAAGAGATTCAAGAGTCTTTAATCAGATTCTTGAGGAGTGCAACGTGTCACCCAGACTCTTAGGGAACTCCGTGTTTGTTCCAATATGGAAAATAGAAGTAGGAAGTTGGACGTTCCTTTCCCCTGGCTTGCCTTTGGGAATGACAGCCAAGACGCGAGGGTGTTCTTCTCTTCTCTGGCAGTTGACGGTGAAAGCCTTGCACGTGCGGCCCGAGTCCGGCGAGTCCCCGCAGGAGTGCTGCCTGCGCGTGTCCCTGATGCCGCTTCGCCTCAATATCGACCAGGTAGGAACACGCGTGGTACCCTGGAACCCCGACGAGACCATCTGCTCTGCAGGGGCAGCGAGTGATGCAGTTCACCAGAAGGACAGCGTTTTGGAGCTTCTATGAAAGCTGCACCATGGAACCAGGCCTCTGCTGCCAGCAGATGGGCCCCATTGTCAGGGCTTTGCCAGCGGGCGTGCACCAGGGGTGTTCCCGTGTGTCCCTGCTGCTCTTCACGGTGGTGTGGTTGCTTCTGCCAGCTTCGTTCTGTTTCGCCTCTTTGTTCTCTTGTGCTTAACATTCAGGTGGTTCACAGTTTGGCTCCCGAGTGATGCTGAGCATCTGTGTGCTCGCCGTTTGAGCATCATTTTGTGCAGTGTTGTGTCTTGCTCGTTAGGAAAGTTGTCGTACTGGGTAGGAGACTTGAGCATAAATATCAACATAAAAAAATTCTGGGAGCCAGAGATATAGCACAGAGGTAAGATGCTCGCCTTGTGTGTGGCTGACCCGGGTTCCATCCCTGGCTTCAGCTATGGATCCCTGAACCCCTGCCAGGAGTGAGCCCCTAGAACAGAGCCAAGAGTCAGCCCCAAGCACGGAGCCAGGAGTCAGCCCCGAGTGCAGAGCCAGGAGTCAGCCCTGAGCACGGTGCCAGGAGTCAGCCCTGAGCACGGAGCTAAGAGTCAGCCCTGAGCGCTGCTGATTGCTTTTCACACAGATCCATCTCACTCCCCAGTTCTGAGAACATTTCGAAAAGTTGGTAATTTTACTATCTCTCTGTGGTTTTTCCTAGTGAAGGTTACAAACCCTTTGAATTTTTTTCCGAATTTCAGGTGTGTTTATTTCAAATGGATGTTGCCTTCCCATTCATCGAGTTTCCGGTGATGCTTCTGTGTGAAGCAGCGTCCTTCCCCTCCTGCTTGTGTGCCGAGGGCAGAGCTGCGGCTGGTACTCACCCGGGCCTGGGCCTGGCTCCGTGCCAGAGCACTGTGCTGTGAGTTTCCACTGCCCTTCTCTGCTCTTCTGGCAGTGAAAGGGAACCCTTGGCCACTGTCTGAAAGCCTCGTCTTTTTTTTTTTTTAATTGCCACATCCAGCCACCACTGGGGTTGTGACTAGGAGCCCCCAGCTGTGCGTGGAGGTCCATAGGTGGTGTTTAAGTCCATGCCAGCATGGACCACGGGCGTGCCAGTGCCTCATCTTCTGTACCATCTCTTCAGCCCTTGTCCTTTGCTTCTTTTTTTTTTTTTTTTGCTTTTTTGGGTCACACCCGGCGATGCACAGGGGTTACTCCTGACTCTGCACTCAGGAATCATCCCTGGCAGTGCTCAGGGGACCATATGGGATGCTGGGAATTGAACCCGGGTTGGCCGCGTGCAAGGCAAACGCCCTCCCCGCTGTGCTATGGCTCCAGCCCCATGTCTTTTGCTTCTTTAAAGAGCAAATTTCTACCTGGAATTTTTCTTTTTCCTTGACTTTATTTTATTATAGGCACCATGACTTACAGTCCTGTTCCGTGGGAGAGTTCCACTCCCCACACCGCCCACACTACCCGAGTCCCCTCCCCTGCCGCTTAGTGCTGCCCTCAGAGCTTTCTGCTGATCCTTCTCAGGCTCTGTTGCCTTTGGGCAGTTACTCCATTTCTTTCTATCCTTTACGTCCTACAGGTGGGGAGATCATTCGGTGTCTGTCACCTTCCCTCTAATTTCACCTGGCATGGTACTTTCCAGATCCATCCAAGTAGCAAAAAACTGCGTGACTTGATTTTTTTTTTCTTTTTGGGTCACACCCAGCGATGCTCAGGGGTTACTCCTGGCTCTGCACTCAGAAATCACTCCTGGCGGTACTTGAGGGACCATATGGGAGGCTTGGGATCGAACCCGCATTGGCCACATGCAAGGCAGATGTCCAAGCCACAAGCCACTGTGCTGTCACTCCAGCCCAGCTTCTCTTTTCTTAGGGCCTGGGAGTATTCCTTTGTGTATTTGTATCATAGTTCCTTGAACACTCAAATTGTTTCCTGATTTGTGCTATTGTCGATGGTGCTGCAAGCAACCTAGTAGTGTAGACGTCTCTTTGGAATCGAGAATTTGGGTCTTTGGAGTAAATGGCAAGAAGAGGAATTGCTGAATCATATGGGAGCTCAATTCCTAGTTTTTTGAGACATGTCCATATTGCTTTCCAAAAAGGATGGGCCCCTCACGATCCCACCAGCTATGGCTAGGGGTCCCTTTTCCACCACACCACGCCCATGCTGGTTTTATTTATTTATTTATTTTGCTTTTTGGGTCACACCCAGAAATGCACAGGGGTTACCTCTGGCTCTGCACTCAGGAATTACTCCTGGCGGTACTCAGGGGACCGAACCTGGGTTAGCCGCATGCCCGACCTGCTGTGCTATCCCTCCAGCCTGCTGGTTGGTTTTTGATTTTCGTGGTGTATGCTTGTCTGACTGTCGGAAAATGGTACCTTGCTGGTCTTATTTGCATTTCCCTGAGGATGAGTGAAACAGAGCATTTTTTTCATGTGCCATTTTAGCCGTGTGTGTCTTCCGTCCTTGAGGAAGTTTCTGTTCAATCCTTCCTCCCGTTTTTTGATTTGATTTTTTTTTTCCTTATCAAGCCCTGCCAGTGCTTTCTCCATCTTGGATATTAGCCCTTTGTCAGATGAGTGCTGGACAGATTTTTTTCTTCACGTCTGTGGCGATCTTTTTATTCTGGTCAGACACTGCTGAAATTTAACTGGAATAATCCCCACCACAATCGCCCTCTCCAGAACAGCTGAAGCAATTCTGAAAAAAAAGAAGATGGGAGGCTTTCTCTTTCCAGCTTCAAATTGTGCTCAAGCATGGTAGTAATCAGGGAGGGTGTTGGACAGACTCAACTTCAGACAGACTCTTGGGCCAAGGAAGTAGAACGGAGAGCCCAGAGTCTCTGTAGGCTCCGACGAAGGAGCAGAAACAGGGAGTTGGAGCCAGGAAAGCCTCTTGAGCAGATGGTTCTGGGAAGGCTGACCGGTCCTATGCAAAATAATGCACTCAGACCCCTTTCTTAGGCCTTGCATCATAGTCAGGTCAAATGGATTAAAGCCCTCCCTGTCAGACCCGTTCTATCAAGTATCTATCAAGTATTGACTCGGAGTCAGTGCTGTTGAGATGAACACATGGGGCTCCTTCAGATTAAGATGCTCTGCACCGACCAGAATTAAAAGACACCCACAGACTGGGAGAGTGTTTGCCCAGACAGCCCCAGAATTCTCCCTGCACTTTTGTTGAAGGTGGGCAAAACAGTCACAGCGCCACCCAGTGGCCTGAGGGTCAGCTGCAGACGCAGATAGCGCTTCGTTAACATACACATCGATAGATCAATAGGCAATATATGCAACGTAAATTAGGGTGTAAAACACAAAGATTTACGTGTGCTGCATAGTGCTGTGAGCTGTTCTTGCGTGCACTACCCTCTGCAGAACCAGACCCTCTCCCTCGTGGCTGACGATTGTCCCTCAGTTACCCGTATGCCGTGTTAGAACAATGTCTTAGATTCTTTGGAATCATACTTTTTCGGAAACATTGTGGTCAGGAAATTCACTTTAACATTGAATTTTATGGTATTGGTAGTTGCTTCATATTTAGAATTCTTTTAAGTGGAAGGAAATAATAAGAACAGGCATGGGCACTTAATTTTCTTAAATTTTCCAAATGAATTTGTTGATTTCAGAACTAAAGTAAAACTGCCAGTAACAGACAAATATGTCCTACATGTACTTCATCAGGACAGTCCTACATTTTTGCTTGCACTGTATCGTTACAGTTATCAAAACGATTGCTGGTACTGCATAGCAATAGTTTTTAACTTTTATTTCAGGTCACGGTCACGGTCCTCCCGTTGTTCATCAATTTGCTCAAGCGGGCCCAGTAACATCTCCTTTGTGAGACTTGTTGTTACTGTGTTTGGCATATCGAGTACATCACAGGTAGCTTGCCAGGCTCTGCCGTGCGGGCGAGATTCTCTCGGTAGCTTGCCGGGCTCTCTGACAGGGGCGGAGGAATCGAACTCGGGTAGGCCATGTTGGCTGCATGCAAAGCAAACGCCCTACCTGCTGTGCTATCGCTCCAGCCCAAATTAAAGAAAGACCAACCCTATTTTCACCATGCATCTGAACCTTCTCATTTTTTTTCTTTATTTATGTATTGAATCACCATGAGATACCCAGTAGCAAAGTTGTTCATTATTAGGTTTCAGTCACAGGATGTTGCATTACCCATCCCTTCACCAGTGTAATTTCCAACCACCAATGTCCCCAGTTTCCCTCCCGCCACTTCCCTTTTCTCCTACCTTTGCCCCAGCCACTCTCTATGGCAGGACTTTTCTTCTTTCTTTCTTCCTCTCTCTCTTTCCTTCTGGGCACTATGATTTGCAATACAGGTGCTGGGGGCTGGAGCAATAGCACAGTGGTAGGGCATTTACCTTGCACATGGCCAACCCAGGTTCGATTCCCAGCATCCCATGTGGTCCCCCAGTATCGCCAGGAGTAATTTCTGTGTGGAGCCAGGAATAACCCCCAAGCATTGCTGGGAGTGACCCAAAAAGAAAAACACACACACACACACATGCACACACACACACACACACACACACACACACAAATTACAGGTACTGAAAAGTTCTCATGTATCTCCCTTTACCTAGCTTTCAGCACTCAATTCTTGTCCAGAGTGATCCTTTCCAACTATCATTGTCATACAACTGAACCTTTTTAAAAACAGGATTCTTGTGTTTTTTCCCCTTCTGTGTTTTGTCTTTGGAAAAAAAAATGTCCCCCCCACCAGAAGGACATCTAGTTTTCCAGACCCCCGGAGCCCTGGTCTCTACGCCACATGGACGCTGTCCACCTCGTCTGTATCTTCCCAAGGCAGCTTCTGCGAAGGGGACCCTCGCCAGAGCCACCCGTTCAAGTCTGTCTTTGTGCCCACTGCCATTGTCAACCCCGTGCGGAGCACAGGCAGCCCGGGGACACTGGGTCGGAGCTCTTTCCGGAAAGGCAGAAGCAGCGTGAGAAAAAGTAAGTAGAGACAGAGCGGTGTGTGCTTAGAGATAAGGTGGGCACCTGAGACCCCGAAGTCCAGGGCTCTTTCCACCAGCATTTAACACAGACATCACAGAAGTGGGCCTTGCCTTTCTCCAATACTGGGTGGTCTATTGCATAAAGCCAGGCCTCTTCTGCTAGCCACTTTTGGCCTGCGCCTTGGATTCCCAGAAGAATGATGGCAGTTCTGGACACCAGTGTGGGCATTAGGACATAGCAGGGAAGATGGTGGCTGTGATTTGATTAGAGCCAACCAAACACTTGGGCCAATGCTTCTCAAACCATATCCTAGAGAACCGTTGTGGGTGCCAGAAAGGAAAGAAGAGGAAGAAGGGGGGACCAGAGTGATAGTACAGTGGGTAGGGCGTTTGCCTTGCATGCAGCCAACCAGCGTTTGATCCGGGGCATCCCATAGGGTTCCCCAAGCACTGCCAGGAGTAATTCCTAAGTGCAGAGCCAGGAGTAATCCCTGAGTATCGCTGGGTGTGACCAAAAAGAAAAAAAAAGGCAGAAGGATGGGGTTGGGAGGGTAGAAGGAAAAAGAAGGTTATAGTTACAGAGGCAATGCTCCAAGAGCACCCTGAGCCCCACTTTGTTATGTAATCACATAACAATCACAAGGTTAAACAATACAAAACTATAAGATAAACCTCCTTCACATCCTTTATTCTCTATCCCAAATTGTCTTGTAGCCAGGCTCCCTTATGCTACTGCCTTGATTTCATTTTTCATTTAATAAAGCAAGACAGTTTTTACTGAATGTAACTTACTTAGAAAGAGAGATAGAGAGGGCTGGAGCGATAGCACATCAGGTAGGGCATTTGCCTTGCATGTGGCTGAACTGGGTTCAATCCCCGGCATCCCATAGAGTCCCCCAAGCACCGCCAGGAGTAATTCCTGAGTGCAAAACCAGCAATAACCCCTGAGCATAGCTGGGTGTGACCCAAAAAGCAAAAAATAAAAAAATAAAATAAATAAGAAAAAGAAGAAGAAAGAGAGAAAGAGAGGAAGCATGTGTTCAAGAGAGAACACGGGCTGCCTCAGAGGAGAAAAAAGCAACCAAGCAAAATGACAGAGAGACAAGCAAGTGAGATGTGTATGCAAGGGAGAACATGGCTTGAAGAGAAAGCTCTGGCTTTTATTTTGACTTTATAGCAGCCACGGTGCTCACATGGCAATGTGAGAGATCCTTCATCTTCACGGCTTTGCTTTTACCTCCTCACACATTGGACTTCTAAAGGAAACTTCATTTTCAGGGATTCTAAAAATAGTGCTGGAAATCCATTATTTCACAAAACACCAAGATTCTAATATTTGTACAGCTCTCTAGAGGAAGACAGGGAACTAAACAAAGTCAGTTGATTTACTTCATAGCCCCCAGTTTAAACGGGCTCTGGAATCTCTCACTATTTTTTTTAATAAAATGTTTCACACAGTATAATTACTCAAAAGTAAAAGGTAGGACCATAGTCATAGCAGACCATGCCCTATCTCCTACACTATGTCTCTCTAAGATATGACCTGAACCCCCCTAAATTTTAAGCTACACCATAAAAAGTGTTCTAAGAAATGTGAAGGAAGCACCTTCACTTAATCACTTAACCACCCTTTCACTTTGCATCTGATCCCCTGCTTGACCATTTTTGCCTCTTAGTTCACTATCTCCCTCCACCCAGATCCTCCAAATTCCAGTAGGCGGGGGTCACACCCACCAACTGACCCCCTGGCGCCGAGTAATCCCATCAACGGCCAAGACTCAGAGACTATAAAACCCAGCTCCCGGAAGCACGCGACCATATTTGCGGCCGCGCGACATCTTATCATCTCATGCCTACTTTGGACAAACTGGCAGGCTACTGAATGTAACCTGCCCACACGGCAGAGTCTGGCAAACTCCCCGTGGCATA
>JAOXYA010409858.1:0-17671 GCA_028565675.1 Sorex palustris
GGCTCTCCGAGAGGGGCGGAGGAATCGAACTCGGGTCGGCCATGTTGGCTGCGTGCAAGGCAAACGCCCTACCGCAAAACTTCTCATAAAGTTGATTTAGAAGGGAAAAGAATTTAAATCATTTTACTAACTCCAAGAGGCTCCTGAAGTGCTCGCAGCACCCCCACATCAGCCTGGGCAGGTCCACCCTGCAGAGCTGCCCGTCTTCCTTGCCCACCTCCAAGTCCAGCCAATTGGACATAAAGTTGGAGGCTAAGGCAGCGTGAATGCATGAGGACAGTCTCAAGGGGCCCCAGAACGGGAGACTCCAGCCCACTCCCACACCCTGTCCTTAGGTCCAGGGTTCCTGGACGCTGGCTCTGGAGACTAGAGGCCAGGGCTTGTTGGGAGAAACAGGAAGCCTGGATTTTCACAGACTACCCAGATTTCAGTGTCAGTTTTCATCTTTCCTTTGTTTTGCGGTGGTAGGCAGGGTGTGGGCTGGAGCGATAGCACAGCGAGAGGGCGCTTGCCTTGCACACAGTCGACCCGGGTTGGATTCTTCCGTCCCTCTGGGAGAGGCCAGCAAGCTACGAAGAGTATCCTGCCTGCATGGCAGAGCCTGGCAAGCTCCCTGTGATGTATTCAATATGCCAAAAAACAGTAACAACAAGTCTCACAAAGGAGATGTTACCGGTGCCCACTCAAGCAAATCGATGAACAACGGGAGGACAATGTTACACAGTGCTACTAATGATTTTTTTGTTGTTGTTTTCGGGCCACAACCAGTAATGCTCAGGGCTTACTCCTAACTCTGTGCTCAGAGAGCTTGGGGGACCATTTGTGGAACCAGAAACTGAACAAGGGTTGCTTGTGTGAAAAGTAAGCACAGGATCCCTGTACTTTATCTCTCTAGCTCATTAGTGTACATTTTTAAAGATATCCTAGCTTTGGCATTATTATAATTTAACCCTGAATATTATTCTTTTTTAAAGGTGGAGATATGGGGCTGAGGAGAGGTCTCAAAGTGCTAAAGCACATACTTTGCTAATGGGAGTCCCAGGTTCAATCCCGAGCACCTCACCACCTCCTGAGTACCAACCTGGAAGTAGACAGTCAACACTACTAGGTTTGGCTCCTCTCTCCCACCTAATTTTTAATTTTTAAATGCTAAAACTTTGCTCAGGGGTCATTCCTAGTGCAGGACTATATGAGGTCCCCCGGACAGAACGTAGGCCTGCATGCCCCAGCAAGCACCTCAAACTGTTGAGCTACCTCTCCACCCACGAAGTTCTTTTGTCCATGCTATAAATGTGATGACCCTTTTTCCCTTTTCTAACTCTCTGGTTAAAATCTTGTACTTCTTAATTTTTTCCCCCCCTGGGCCACACCCACACCACTTCAGGACTTACCTCTGCCTCCGTGCTCAGGAACACTCCCCAAGCAGAGCTTGGGGGACCATGTAAAATGCCAGTGACTGAACTATCGGCTCTCTGACTACAGGCTATTACAGTTTTGTAAACAGGGTTGCATATTCAGTATGAGAAACAGAAGTAGCGGGACCTAATGAGATCTCATGAACACAATCTTTAGAGATTACAAATTGTAATTTCCAAGTATTTGTTTCTGTGCATGTCTCCCAGGTGCATTACTGCCAAGGGAAGCCCCACAACCGTGGACTGTCCCCCCTTCTCTACTTTCACATACCCTGGGCTGGACTTCTTTTAGCATGGCACTAGCATCATCGTCATAATCCAGTTTACATGCAAGGGCAAGGTCATGGGCGGCTTCTTCCCAGTGGCCCAGAAGTCTGAAACAGATTAAATATCATTTTAAGAGCTTTTATAATATACAAGTTAATTGGTCTTTCTTATTATTAAAAAAAAGATACACCAGGGGCTAAAGCGATAGTACAATGGGTAGGTTGTCTGCTTTACATGCAGCATCCCATATAGTCCCCCGAGCACTGCCAGGAATAATTCCTCAGTGCAGAGCCAGGAGTAAGCCCTGGGCATCACCGGGTGTGACCCAAACCAAAAGAAATGAAGAATGCACTCCAGTCCTGACTTAGCTCCCTGCCCCTTGACTACGCTTCTTAAGAAGGGCAAGGACAAGAAGAATTAAAAAAACATTCAACTTTAACTAGAAAATATTTTTATTACTCTGAAACAACTTATATATACTGCAGAATGCAAGTAAACATATAACCAAGGATTCTTACATTAGGTGAAAAGTGTCAAAAAGAAAACAAAAGGGGTGTCAGCTTTAAGAAAGATGAACTCATGTGATTTATCATTACGTGGAAAGACCTAGAAGCTGGCATTGAGTGAAGCCCAAAGGAGAAAGACAGATACAGAATGATATCTCCCATAGGTGGTAAAGAAACACAGACCCACATGTGTGCTAGACATCAACTCAGGGTCAGTCATATGCAACGCAAGTGCTTTACGCTGTGTTCTAGCTCTCTGGCTCTGTTACCTGCATTTCTCAGATAGTTTTGAAAAAAAAAAAATTCCTGAGCTTATGTTTGGTTGTCAAATACCATGAAGGGTAGTATTCTTTGAATGAAACAACTCAAAGAAACCTTTAGTTTCTAGTATGTTCTTATGTAAGTCTCTAACACTTCATATTGTTCTTTGAAATTAAAACTTGAAGCATTTTTTTAAAGAACGCATAAAACACCAGATTAAATAAGAGTTCTGAAAGTAATTAAGCTCCATTACCTGTGGGCTTTCCCTCGCCACTTGTAAGGCTGAGCTGAATCGGGATTGATTTCAATGGCTCTGTCACAATCTCGGATAGCAGCATTTGGCTTCTGTAATTTGACATAGACGCTGAAAAAGTGTAATATTGGAAAGTATTCATGTTAAACGGAACTGCAAAGAAACAATCCTAATGAGCAGGATTATACACCAAAGAATATATTGTTTTATTTAAATTCTCACCTGGCTCTCTTGGCATAGAGGATGGCCAAGCGAGGATTCAGCTTGATGGCATCTGTGAACAAGTCGATGGCTTTCTGTAGTTCACCTGAAGCAAAACACATGATTGAGAAACATTCAGAGGACAAAAAATACTAATAAATATTGAATTCTTGTTTAATAGTTTTATATTCTTCAGTTTATTCTTCAGACCAGGCTATGGAATAGATTGTAGAGTGGGTCAGGTACCTGCCTTGCACATGGCCGACTCAGCTCAGATCCTTGGCACCACATACAATTCCCCTAAGCACTACCAGGAGTTAATCCCTGAGCACAGAGCCAGGAGTAAGACCTGAGCATTGCTGGGCGTAGCCCAAAAACCAAATAAATAAATCTACTTGCTGCATCCCACTTCATGGTTATTTTGTTTATAAACCCTTCAGTGAAGTCATTCAATAAAGTACTAGATGGGGCTGGAGTGATAGCACAGCGGGTAGGGCGTTTGCCTTGAACGCGGCCAACTCAGGTTCGATTCCTAGCATCCCATGGGGTCCCCTGAGCACCGCCAGGAGTGATTGCGGAGTGCAGAGCCAGGAGTGACCCCTGTGCATTGTCGGGTGTGATCCAGAAAGAAAAAAAAAAGTACTAAAGAATCAAAGATTGACTATTCTGTATCAAAACATACTATACAAGGGCCACTGTGATGGTACAGTGGGTGGGGCACTTGCCTTACACACAGCTGACCCAGGTTCAATCCCCAGCATCCTACATGGTCCCCTGAGCACTGCGGAGAGTAATTCCTGAATGAAGAGCCTCTCAATCCCTCCAAAAATAAACATACTACAGAATCAAAGAATTCCATGCAGAAAGGAACACTTCATACGAAACACGAAGAGTAGCAAGATAAATACAGAAGTTTGAGCTAAATTTCATAATTCACTATAAACTACTATGCTAAAGATGTTACAGAATTCATAGAATATAGAAAAATGGGGTTAGGTACATGTCTCAGTGGTAAGAGCACATGCTCTGGATGCGTGAAGCCGGAGTATGTTATCTGACACCATTTAAAAAAACACACTAACAACCAAAATACACAAGAAGTATTTTTTAAAGGATTTCTTGAGGGGTTGGAGTGACAGTATAGCAGAGAGGTGGCACTTGCCTTGCACACAGTCAACCTAGGTTTGATCCCTCTCACCACATATGGTCCCCTGAGTCTGCCAGGAGCAATCGCTGAGTGCAGAGCCGCAAGGAATCCCTGAGCACTGTCAGGTGTGCCTCCCCACCACCACCACCAAAAAAAAAAAAACCTTCTGCAGTGTCAGGAACTGAAGCCAGGGCCCAGCACACACAGCATGTGCTTCCAGCCCTTGGTCCATCTCCCCAGGCACCATCTATATCTACAAGCTTAGTTATTCTTAACACCTGCCCATCTCCTCCCGGGCCTCTCACTGATTTTACACTTTCCCCACACTGCAGCAACACTGGCCTTTCTGCTATTCCTTGAATATAGAACTGCATTTGCCCCATTAGTCTCTGTAATCTTCCTCCTTTCTCAAAGGTCTTTCCCTTCCAGGCTTCTCCCTCAGTTGCTTTCCTGACTGCCCTTCACAGCTCCATCACTGAAGATTCCTCTACACGGTATATCCTTACCCCCCATCCCCACCTCCACCCCAGGTTTCTGGGCCACACCCAGCAGTACTCAGGGTTTATTCCTGGCTTTACACTCAGGGGTCACTCTAGGAAGTCTCAGGAAACCGTATGTGGTATTGAGGATTGAATCTGGGTTGGCCACGTGCCAGGCACCCTACCCACTATACTATCTCTCTGGCCCATATATTTCCATTTCTTGATGAAGTCAAGACCCAAAACACGCCCCACTCCCCACACAATCACAAAATTAAAACCTCAGTCATCTATCAACTGCATCTAGATGGAGTCTACGTCAGCATTCCGTAACAGCAGACTCCACCATGGCACTGTCACACAATGCCACAAGCAGGGAGGAAGGCTTTGCAAGAAACGTTACTGGCTGATGAACATTTGTTAAAAGTGGTTTCTGGGGAAAATTAAGGCCCACTGCGATCTATTATCACTTTCTTTTAAAGGCTTTTCCTTCAAAAACCTCCTTTCACAGGGCCAGAGCGATGGTACAGTGGACAGAGCACTTGCCTTGCATCCAACCGACCCATGTTTGATTCTCGGCATCCAGAGCACAGCTAAGAGTGATCCCTGAGTGCAGTGAGGAGTAACCCCTGAGCACCACTAGGCGTGGCCCCAAAACAAAAACAGAAGAAATCCTTTTAGGGGCCAAAGAGTACAGCAGGTAAGGTGCTTGCTTTGAACGCTGCCGAACCAAGTTCGAGACCCATCAGGAATGATTCCTGAGCAGAGCCAGGAGTAAGCCCTGAGCACAGTAGGATGGGCTCCCAAACAAACAAATATGTATATAAATTAAAAAATTAAAATAAAAACCTCCTTTCAACAGACACAGCAGTAATAGTCCTATTAGGGTCTCATCTACCTTAACTCTCTACCAATCTCATTACTGGTATCAAGTGATTATCAGGCTTTTATCAATTTAGTGCATCTCCTCTAATATGATATACTAAAAGAGTCGTTGCCTTCTACTTTCCCACTATTCTGCAATTGCTGTGGTAGAGAAGAGAATACTCAGAACACGATAGAAGAGAGTAAAGAGAGAAGGAAAAGACACAGCACTCACCATCATTCAGAGCATCAATGGCGGCCACCTTCTTCTCATTTGCCTGATCCATCATCTCCTCAGTTATCTACAGGGAAATTGAAGGTTGGTTTAGAATAGAGGGCAAAGAAAGATGCACTTGAACTCTCTCAAGAATGGGGTGTAGCTGCAACCATTTCCATTAATTTTCTTCTCTAGAATCCAAGGAGCAAAGAGGGTAAGACTGATGAGTAAAAACTAAAGAAAACAAACCACCGTACAGGATGAGTTCAGGAGGTAGCTCAAAGCGCTGAAACCCCTGCTCTGGAAACGAAAGCCCTGGGACTGACCCCTGGCACCGCATGGTCCACTAAGCAACACCACGAGTGACCCCAGTACCAAATCAAGACAGAATCCCTCTCACTACCAGCTGTCTCCCCCCCAAAAGAAACAATTCTTCCATACTGACAAAAATCCATTAATAGTTATAAAACAAGATGCTATTCCAAGTCATATAGCATTTTCTTGCATAGGGGGAACAAGCAAAATTCTATAAAAGAACACAGAAAGATATATAGCATGCTGTGGAAGCAAACACTTCTGGGGGAGTGAGGCACGTTCAGCTGTGCTTAGGGACCACTCCTGGCATGAGAGATGACCACGCATATGTGGTACTGGGGATCAAGCCCAGCTCAGTCACACGCAAGGTAATCACACTACTTGTACCATCTCTCCAGCGAAGGAAACATTTTAATTTACCACCATGTTACTCAATAAATTCAAAGCACTCCGACAATTTCCATAATTTTTTAAGTTTTATCATTCTTACGAGCCAAGGCAATGAAAAATTAAAGATGACTTCAGCTTGACAAAATGGTGCGTATTTTATTCTGAATAAACCCAAAAAATTACTCTAGAGAGAAATGCTAGTGAAACAAACAAAAAAAAAGTAATGTGCCTCCTTGCATCTGACACCAGTTTGCACCCTGAGTACCACCAGGGGTCACTCCTGAGCACAGTGCCAGGAACAAAACCGGAGCACAACAGCTAGCACCCCAAAATTGAGAAGAAAAAAAAAATAACTTTTCAAAAACCATCTTTGACTTAAGAATGTAAAGATCCTCAGTGGACAAGCTTAAATGAGGGCTTGAAACACAGCAAAACAGAAGGACACTCCAACTGGATGTCAAACCAGATGTCCCTGAGCTGCTACTCCCATACTTGGCAGTTCGTCTGTTGTTTATTTAGAGACCCACACCCAGTGGTGCTCAGGGCTCACTCCTGGCTCTGGACCATTATGGGATGCTAGGGCTTGAACCCGGGTCAGCGACATGCAAGGCAAACGCCCTATCCACAGTTCTATGGCTCCAGCCCAGTCAGGGCCACTCAGTGGTGCCCAGGATTTAACCAAAGTTTGTTTCCTGTTTGCAAAGCATGTGCTCTAGGCCCCTGAGTTACTCCATGGACCACAGTGTTTTGAAAGTAGTGACAGACACAAGTTAAGTGTGGGGCCAGAGCGATAGCACAGCAGGTAGGGCGTTTGCTTTGCACATGGCCGACCTGGGTTTGATCCCCAGCATCCCATATGATCCCCTAAGCACCGCCAGGAGTAATTCCTGAGTGCAAAGCCAGCAGTAACCCCTGAGCATTGCTGGGTGTGACCCCAAAAGCAAAAAAAAAAGAGGATTAAGTGTGAGGTGAAAAGAATGTGTGCTGTCAGACACCCTCCAAAATAAATCTGGAATCTTAAGTACAGATCTGGCAAGAATGGTAAATTAAAAGTATACCTGCACCAAAGAAAGGGGCAGTCAAGTAAAAAAAAAATTCAGCCCACCCAAAAATCACATCCGCCATTCCAACAAGATTCACTGTTTTCATGTAGTCAACAAAGCAGACTGAGAATTGATATATTCGTTTATTTTTGACTTGAGGCCCACACACAGCAGTGCTCAGGGAACTTTACCACATGCAAAGAGAGATAGCTTAGACACTGACCTATCTCTCTTGTCCCCAAGCTAATCTTTTTCCCCCCTTTCTTTTGGTTTTTGGACCATACTAAGTATTGCTCGGAGATCATTGCTGGCGTGCTCACGGGACCCTATAGGATGACAGGGACTTAACATAGATCAAGCACCAATAAAAGCAAGCACACTCCCCGCTATACTGTCTCCTGAGCCTCAGGCTGATACTCTGAAGTGGGTCAAGTCCAGAGAGAGTAGAGTACAGTGAGTAAGGTGCTTGCTGTGCAAGTGCCTGCTCCTGGGCTGACCCTCTGCATCCCATATGGTCCACCAAGCTTGCAGGAGTAACCCCTGTGCAAACCCAGTCCCAAAACAAAACAAAATATATCTTCAGGACTGGAGATAGTACAGAGAGTAGGGCACTTGCTTGCACATGGGCAATCTGAGTTCAAACCCTAGTATTCCTTATGGTTCTTGTAGTCCTCAGAGCCCCACTAGGTTGGGCCCCAAAACAAAACAAATTCCTTAATCAAACAAAAAGCCTCTGAACTTACCTCTACATCTTCATCTCCCATTTCCTGAGGAGTATCAGTGTCTGGTTCAATTACACCCTCATTGTCAATTTCTGCCGAAATGAAGAAAACGTTAAGACACAGGCTGTTCAACATAGTAGCCACCAGCCACATGAAAACTTCTTTTTTGTGGGGGATGGAGAGCCACACCCAGCAATGCTCAGGGCTTACTCCTGGCTGTGGTGCTCAGAGGACCATATGGGATACCAGGGATCGAACCCGGGTCGGCCATGTGAAACACTCTACCTGTTGAACAATCACTCTGGCCCCCATATGAAACTATTAAAAGCTAATGGTTCATTCAACTGATAAACTCAGTATTTTGTTCTAAAAATTTTTACTTCATATTAATTTTATTTAAACAATTTTATAAAAGAATTTTATTCTCCATTAAATATTTTACTGTTCTGACCAATTTACATTTACTTTTAAGTATGTTCAGAGCAACCTAGTATGTGACCTAACTTTTTCAACTATCAAAAAGTCTGAATAACAAATTCAGTATTTCCAACAAAAACGAACAAGTATTGAGTTGCACTGTAAGTGCAAAAAATATTCTGGATTTTGAAGGCAGTATGAATAAAGGAAGAAAGATATCTCAAAGGTCCATGCAGACTCCATGTTGGAATGTTTAGGACATGCAGTCAACCCAGACCCGTACCACATGGCCACTGACACTCGTGGCGCCGCCTACCTAGATCACTCTCCTCGCTCGATGGCTCCTCAGCCTCGATGTTTTCCTCTGCCTTGTTACTATCTGCTTTTTCCTCCTAGCCAAGGGAAGTGAACAATGTGATCAGTATTTAATGACACCCAGTACGTATACTAATTTAAACAGGTCTACAGACTCTTAATATACAGTTTCAATAATTAACTTAACGTTATCTTCCCTGTTTTGGTAAATTATGTTTCTTTCTTTGCAGGGGATGAGGGTGGGGACTCCCCATCCCCAGCTGTGCTCAGAGGACCACATGTGGTGTCAGGGACTAAACCCAGGTCAGGTGCCGGTAAGACAAGACACCCTACTGCATCCTGTAGGGTCTCCTGAGTAATTCCTGAGCACCACTAATATGACTCCCCCACCCCCACCCCCCCAAAAGAAGATAATGCAAAGCAAACTTCATTTCTATTCTGTAAGTAGCTCAATTCTATGTATATAAAATAATCTGTACGTTTCAAATTTAACCATTTGTCTCAGAAAATACACCACTCTGGGACCTCAGGAGATTGAGTTCAGATATCTGGGTATACAACGGACTTGATTTCAATCCCCCTTAAATGGCATGGTACCCTCTAAGTGTGGCCCTGGTGGCCCCTTGCACCACCACTCACTGGACCCTAGCAGTTTACTGTCCAGGCGGCTTACCCAAGTCCCATGGAGAGTAACCCTAGCACCACACCATCCCACAGAGCATCACTAGTACATGAACAGACCATAAACAGGTAACCCAGACCGATTGTTTCAGTTTTGGGTCCCACCCAGTGGCACTTGAGGCTTACACCTGGCTGGGTTCGGAAATCACTGCTGGAAGGGCTCAGCGGACCGTGAGAAATGTCGAGGATCAAACCCAGGTCAGCTTCAAGCAAGGCAAACGCCCTCCCCACTATACTATCTCTCCAGCCTCCCCATTTAACAGTATTGGTTATATGACAATACCAATTAGATGTTAGATCCCATACAAGGTAATAAAAATAAGTCAAGTTCTCTATTAGAATTTTTCCATTACAAAATCTTATTAGCACAGGGCTAGAAAAATCTCAACTGCTGGACACATGCTTAGTCCGGGGAGGCCAGGCAAGCCCCCTCAACACACGATCCCTTGTGAGTACCAAGAGTGAATCCAATGCGGGGCTGGAGCAATAGCAAACCGGGTAGGGAGTCCCGTGGGCACTGCCAGGGGTTAATTCCTCAGTGCAGAGCCAGGTGTAACCCCTGTGCATCACCAGGTGTGACCCCCCCAAAAAAAGAAAAAAAAAACAGTGAACCCAATGGGACAGAGACAGTACAGCAGGGAGAGAACTTGCCCTGCACGCAGCATCCCATATGGTTTCCTGAGCACTGCCAGGGGTGATTCCTGAGCACAGAGCCAGGGGTAAGCCCTGAGCATCACCAGGTGTGACTCAAAGCTAAAAGCATAAAAAAAGAGTGACTCCCCCCCAGCATTAACCAGGAGTCGCCTGCAGTAGTACCAATGTGGCCCCCAAACAAATACCAAGGAGTGGTTGGAAAACTGGAAATAATGGTGATGGGAAGGTGCAAAGGTGGGGGAACTGGTGTTGAGTACGGAACATAACAAATCATAAACAACAAAAATAAATTAAACATTAAAAAAAAAATCACTCCGGGCTGGAGCAATAGCACAACGGGTAGGGCGTTTGCCTTGCATGCGGCCAACCCGGGTTCGATCCCCAGCATCCCATATGGTCCCCCGAGCACCGCCAGGACTAATTCCTGAGTGCAGAGCCAGGAGTTACCCCTGAGCATTGCTGGGTATGACCCAAAAAGCAAAAAAAAAAAAAAAAATCATTCAGGGGGCTGGAGCGATAGCACAGAAGGTAGGGTGTTCGCCTTGCACGTGGCCGACACAGGTTCAATTCCCAGCATCCCATATGGTCCCCTAAGCACCGCCAGGAGTAATTCCTGAGTGCAAAGCTGGGAGTAACCCCTGTGCATGGCCAGGTGTGACCCAAAAAAAAAAAAAATCATTCAGGGTCAGGGTGGAGCATGGGTTCAATCCCCGGCATCCCATATAGTCCCCTGAGCAATGCCAAGGAGTAATTCTTAAGTACAGAACCAGGAGTAACCCCTGAGCATCACCAGAAAGGAAAAAAAAAAGGAAAAGCAAAATTAATAAAAAAATCATTTAGCATGGAGGCCAGAGCCACAGCACACCAGTAGAGTACTTCCTAGCATGCATCTAACTGGGTTCAATTCCCTGCACTATATATGGTCCCTGAGCCTGGCCAGGAGAGATGCCTGAGCAGTCAGAAGTCAGTTCTCAGGGATGGCCCAAAAAAATTTTACGTATGTGTATTTATATAAACGTGTGTATACACACACACACACACACACACACACACACACACACACACACTTCAGCAGTACTGTAGAGCCCAGAAACTAACAAACTCTGACAAATGACATATCTGAAAACGACTACTTTGAAGGTTTTTTCTGAAGTCCCTTGATTTCATATATTCAATAACATTTTTCTTAAAAGAAAACATATTCAAACTCACAAATATTAAAAGAGCAAATTTTCTTAAGTTTAAGAGAGATAATCAGAACACCTCTGTGGAAAAATCTTTTAAGACATAAAGGCAAAAACAAAGAAAAAATAAGAATTCTGAAGGGCTCACTGTTTTGTGAGGAGCTGTTTGGGGAGCGACAGCTGATGGTGCTGGAGCCATGTCGTGCTGGGCATGAAATACGGGTTACTTGAGTCATATACTCACCCCCTGAAGGAACCATTCTTTTTCAATTTTATTGGTTTTGTATTTTGTTTCATGGCCACACCCAGCTGTGTTCAGTGTTACTGCAGGCTCTCTGCTCCAGTTTGCTCCCAGCAGTGGTGGTTGGAGGGTCATGTGGTGCCAGGGCTGAACAGAGTTCCTTCATGCCATATATGTGCTCTGAGTTATTGAGTCTTCTGCCAAAACCTTTTTTTTTTGGGGGGGGGAGGTAGGCCCAGTCCAGGGTGCTATGGGTTTACTCCTGGCTTTGTGCTCAGTGATCATTCCCCGCAGTGCTTGGGAACCATGTGTATAACCAGGAATGGCCGCGTGGCACAAGGCATATCCCTGAACCCCTACACTCTCTCTCTCTGGCCCCTTGTAAGAAACATTAAAAAAACACCCCACTCCCCAATTTCTGGAACCCAGCTACTAGCAACCTCTTCTTAGTTTTACACATCCTTTTGGCAAATACTTGAAAGTAGCACTTCTTAATCAGGGGCCACAGGTGAGAATGGGCCATAGCACAAGATATGGTAAGATGGAGGGGGCCCCAGGGAAAAAACACGGTCAGAGTAGGCTGGTCACAGGCAGAAAAAGGTTGAGCAACACCAATCCACAGCAACACATGGATCATATCCGAAATATCCCTCAGGTGGTAAGAAAGAATTGAGAAATACTGTGATGGGTTACTGACTCTGCATACACTGGCAAAGTACCTACACCACACAGAAGAGCATGCCAGGTACTGCCGATACACCGAGGGCCAAAATCGCACAGGTGCAGCACACCACTTACTGTGTGCTTGGAGCATCTCTCTTTTATTTGAAAATGGAGTGGTCACTCCAAATTTGATTTCAAATTAAACTCCAGAGACTGGATGCTCAAACAGAAATTATACAGAGAAGGTCAAAGTGGGCAGGGCCTTGCACACGCCAACTCGGGTTTGATCCCCAGCATCCCATATGGTCCCCCAAGCAGCGAAAGTAATTCTGACAACAGAGCCAGGCGTAACCTTGAATGTTTCTGGGTGTGACCCAAAAACAAAACAAAGAAATTATACAAAGATTTTCTTTCCAAGTCATCTCTGTAAAGTCAGGAATATAACTTGTTATGAGCAGTTTTTAAAAAAAAAGTCAAAGAAATCTTATTAGTACTTTATCATTAAAACATAAAGATAAAATTCTTAACTTACCTTTATTCTTTCTTCTGACTTTGTTTTGTGGGGAGCCGGTGGTATTTTACCTCCCATGCTTGAAGGAGAGAAGAAAAGATTTGTTTAGAAAACTAGAATTCACTAAGTCACACATTTGTGCTAGAAAAATTATCTTGGAGAGGGAGGGAGGAGAATAAAAAGGTTTATTGGAAGTAGAAGGAAACTAGAAGAAAACTCCCCACTAGAAGTTTCTTATGTTACTTATAAGACTAAGTTCGAAAAGTTACATTTTAGATGGCAACCTTTACAAATCTTTAAGAATAAACTCAACATAAATAGTTGATGTTACTGCAATTTAAGAATATTTTTATTTTTAAATTGTTTCTTTCAACCTACTAATGAAAGCCTAATTCTTTCCTTGATTCAATAAATATAATAAATCTATTCATATGCCATCAGGGCCTGGGGCCTCAGCTAGTACAGTGGGTCAGGACAACTCACATTCTATCTCCAACTCCCCACAGGGCCCCCTGAGCCCCCACCAGACAGGATGCCTGAGAACAGAGACAGGAATGAGCCCTGAGCACCACCAGATGCTCCCCAAAACAAACAAACAAAAACCCTAGGAGGGTCTATCTATTCCTCCTGATAGTGCTCAGAGAACTGTATGTGGTACTGGGGATCAAATCTGAGTTGGCCATGTGCAAGCCAAGAAAGGACCTTAACTTTACAGTAACTCTCCAGCCCCTTTTAATAGCTACTTTGATAGGTATGCAGTGATATCGCCTTGAGTCCGATCTCCTATAGACTGGCTATTTGAATCATCTTTTGTTGTGTTGGTTTGGGGGCCATAATCTGATTGCTCCTTGCTGTGCTTCGGACCCCAAAAGTCGGGGAAGGCAGGTGGCTGGAGGTTAGTATAGCAAGTAGGGCATTTGCCTTGTATGTGGCCGACCCAAAGTTCAATTCTTCACATCTCATATGGTCCCCCCAAGTCTGCCAGGAGTGATTCTTGAGTGCACAGCCAAAAGTAACCCCTGAGCAAAGATGAGTGGCACCACGCGCCCCCCCCCCCAAAAAAAAAGAGGTGCTGAAGGATAAAACCCAGACCTCCCGTATGCTAAGCATGCACTCAGCAACCACCGAATTCTCTCTCTGGGCCTGAGGCGTCTCCTTTATGAAGTTCAGTTCTCAGTCTATTACGAAACCAGAATCCAACTTTGGAGGTTTGCTGTTTGAAGGCCAATACTCAGAGATAAGAGCCCAGGAAAGGGAAACAGGTTTATCCAGGCATGCTAGCAACCTGAGAAGATGGTAGGCCGAAGTCCAAAAAGCCCATCTTGATGCAGTCTCAAGAAGAGGGGTTTAGAGAGAATAGACAGAGAAGCACAATTTTAGGAATGCAGTGGGAAGACAGGGTGGGGGAGGAGACAGAATGATCAGTATTTTTGCTTGTGGGCTGTGTAGCTAAATGATGGTCGTTGATAAAGGATAGTTTGAAGGGAAAAGGATTAGATAAGGAAACTGACCTAGTAAGGAAAGTGATGGTCCTGCCAAGAAATGTACCAATCTAACCCTAAAATAAGAGCAGACAAACCCAAATTGAGGGAAATTCCACAAACAACTGGTCAGTAATAGTAAAAAACAGCCAGGCTGGGGCTGGAGCAGAGCACAGTGGGCAAAGCACACAGACAACCAGGCTCCCTCCCCGGCATCCCATATGGTCCCCTGAGCACCACCAGGGTAAGTCCTAAGTGCAGGAGTAATCCCTGTTTATCACTGGGTGTGACCCAAAAAAAGAACCCACCCAGGTAATGAAAGTCAATTACTTCAGAAAAAAAAGAGTTCCAAGAATACATGCATGCCCTGCATCCAAAAGCACTGGGTTTTAGCCCCTGAGCTGTCAGGGCCCCCCAGGGCCCCCCCCCGCCCCCCCCACCGCCCACAACACACACACACACACATAACTGAGAGGAATAGCTCTCAAGCAGCTTTGGCACAAACTCTTCCCCAAAAAAGATATTTAATGATATCACAGTGATCTACAACACATAATTCTGAGAATTCAATAGCATTAATATACCTGTTTCCTGAGTTTGGTGGTAATTTTTAGACTTTTTATTAGTAGCAAATACATACTCAATAGTGTTACAAGTACAAGCTAGTAAATAGTTCAGGAAAAAGTTTCTCTTCAGATTTTGTAATTTTTCTGAAAGCTAGAAATTTCCAAAAGTTATAAACACTGAGGCCAGAGCGAAAGTACTGCGGGTAAGGCACTTGTGCTTTGCAGGAGGCTGACCTGGTTTGATCCCCAGGACCCCAAATGGTCCTCTGAGCCCCCCAAAGAGTGATCCCTGAGTGCAGAGCCAGGAGTAACCTGAGCATTGGTGGGTGTGGCCCCAAAACCAAATTAAAAAAAAAAGTGGGGTGAAGCCAAACCTGACAGTGCTTATTTGATGCCAGGGGTAAAATCCTATCCTTCTGCATGCGAAATGGGCACATCTTCCTGGTATTAAAATAATAAATTAACATTAAGCAAACTTTTTTTGTCTCCAAGGCAGAGCTCAGGGTAGCAACCACCACTTATGATGCTACTCTGCCAACTGGGCCGTAAGTTCAGTGCTAGGGTCGGGCAATACTGGGGCCTCCAGGGCAACAGCAGAGGCTCTGGGTGGCCTTGCAAAGCAGGGTACTGAGCACCTGCATTGAGCATGCAAGACTCGTGCCCCTGGCCCATCTCCCAAGCCCTAAGTAAAATTTTACACTTTAAACCATGGCAGAAATATGACAAATAAGTAAATGGACTGTTTTCCAACATCTAAATCTGGGTCTCTAAGATTAATTTAGTATGGAAAAGAGGAGAAACTGAAATGCTGTCCACCCGAAGACCCCCCCATTTCAGCATTACACCTTGGACCCAAGAGCCTCTTCCCATCCACTCCCAGCCAAGTCCTCCTATGGTTCAAGGCTTAAAGCAAAGGGGGCTGGATGGATAGTAACACTGTATCACTGTCATCCTGTCAGTTCATTGGATTTGCTCCAGCCTGCCCCAGTGACCTCTCCATTCTATCCTGTCACGTGCTAGTATAGTCTGATGGCATACTGGGGGCTCTTTCGGGGTCACGGGAATGAGAACCATCATTGTTACTGTTTTTGGTACATAGAGTACATGAAGGGTAGCTTGCCAGGCTCTGCCATGCGGGTGGGATACTCTCAGTAGCTTGCCGGGCTCTCCAAGAGGAATGAAGGCTTTCAGGGCAGTCTCTAATCACCTTTACAGGTGTTCCCAAGTCAGGCATAAACTCAGGGTAAAGCACCTGCCTTGCACACTGCCAACCCAGGTTCAATCCACAAGCTCTCCCAGAAATGATCTGTAAGTGTAGCGCGCAGGGAGGAAGGGGGGGATGCCTCGACAACAGTACAAGTAGTACAGTGGATAGGATATTTGTCTTGCACACTGCTGACTAGGGTTCGATTCCCTGGCATCCGATACAGCCCCAAGCACCAACAGGAGTAATTCCCGAGTGCAGAGCCAGGAGTAAGCCCCGAGGACTGATGGCTGAGGCTCAAATTACAAAAATAAAGTAAAATAAAATCCTAAGTGGAGAGCCAGAGTGTGTCCCCAAAACTGAAATTTTTTAAAAAATTTAAAAGACTGAAAGCTGAGAATGAGAGAAAATGAGAACATATGAGAGAATATCAAAGTAGAAGAGGAATCGATAATCAGGATAATGAGCAATAGCCTCAGAGACTACAAAAATGTCAATTTAATTTCGACTGAAATGATAACAAAGAGCTCAATGTTATTTTTCCATTTAAGTTCAGAAGGCAGCCCCACAACACCCAAAAGATAGCAAGTTAGAAGGAGCCAAGGAAAATAAATAGACCCAGTCAGGAAAAGCTGGAATTATTGATTAGAAAGTTTATAGGATCTTTCCTTTATTGTGCAAGATACAAGAGGGAAAAAAAACAAATATCTTAAAGTTATCCAGCTATTCAACAGAGACAATAACTAAAGCCTAGACTTTCACTCCTAGACCTGCAATTTATTTTAACAGCGTCTTATGGGTTTTTTGGAAATGTTTAAAAAAAAAATCTTAACCACTCTTAGTAGTTAACTATGACAGCAATTCTGTGTTTCCAGAAGTTTCTTTACATACTTGCATATGTAACTAGAGCAAATCTTACAGAGAACTGGTGATTTTTTTTTTAAAAGCCTTATCAGATTTTAGTTGTTGTTGCTTTTTGGGTCACAACAAGAGAGGCTCACTGGTTATTCCTGGTGCTGCTCCGGGGACCATATGGGATGCTGGGTAGCAAACCCGGCGGGCCACGTGCAAGGCAACCCCCCCCCCCCCACTATCAGTCCAGCCCGCCTTATCAGATTTTTTTTTAAAACAAGTTTTTCCCTTAGAATAAATTCAAGACAGAAATATTGTTTCAACTATTCAGTAAGGTTGGGCTCATCTTTCCCAATAAAAGTATTACTAAAATGGGGGAGAGGGGAAGGCGGAAGCACAGTACAGCGGCTCGGATGCTTGCCTCGCTTACAACCGGCCAGGGTTCGAATCCCGGCACCCATTCGGTCTCCCGCGCCCCGACTGGAGTCCACTGTGGGCGCAGGGCCAGAAGTCCCGGGCACAGCTGGGTGTGGCCCAAAAACAATAAAATGGGGGCCCTGGACTGAGACAATAGAGGAAGATGTGGGGTTGGAACGCTCTATGCAAGAAACCCCAGACTGACGGTATTTACCGGTGCCTAAAAGATAAAAGAAACCGAAATGTCCACGATATCTGGAAACGAGGGGGAGGCGGGAGGGCGGGGGAGTGACCAAAACGAAACATCAGTTTGCAATTCTCACATTAATACGATAGTTTTG
The DNA here is from genome assembly GCA_028565675.1 of Sorex palustris. NCBI lineage: Eukaryota > Metazoa > Chordata > Mammalia > Eulipotyphla > Soricidae > Sorex > Sorex palustris. The sequence continues at coordinate 17,608 of JAOXYA010409858.1, forward strand.
CTCCGTCGCTATTTATCAGCATGGGGGAAAAAAATCAGCGTCGCCGTTTTTTTTTTTTTTAAAT
>JAOXYA010410063.1:0-17669 GCA_028565675.1 Sorex palustris
CAGAGCCTGGCAAGCTCCCCGTGACGTATTCGATATGCCAGACACAGTAACAACAAAGTCTCCAATGGAGACGTTACCGGGCCCGCTCGAGCAAATCGACGATCAACGGGAGGGCCTTTACCTTTACCTTTTACCTTTTATTATACAATCATGAGGTCTCCTAGGCAATAAAAATAAACGCAAAACCTCCTTCTTGGACATTGGGAAGTTGGTCACATCAGGAGTAATAGCTGGAAAGAAGAGCAGTGTCATTCATTCGCAAGCGCTGCTAAAGGACTCTCGGTGCCACACGTGGTGCCAGCCACTGGCTGTGCAACATCAGCGTCACAGACAGAAGTCGCCTGCCTGATGGAGTTCCTCCCCTCTCCCCCACCTGGACCCAGACGAGGCTTTGGGGAACAGCGCCACGACCAGGCGCAGAGCCGGCGCAGAGCCGCAGGGGTTCAGGGAGACCCAGCAGGAAAGGGGACGAGCCCAGGAGGAAGTGAAGCCCCAGGTCTGGGGACGGTTGGTTCCCAGAGGCAGGAAGGGGCTGGGGCCACCAGGCCAGTGTGACAGAGACAGGCAAAGGGGTGAGTAGGGGCTGATGGTAGAAGGGGTAGGGTGGCCCAGGCCACTGAGACGTCAGTTTCCTGCTAAGGATGTGGAACACGGGCAGGAGGGGCTGTGAACAGGGAAAGAACCAGATCTGCCGTAAGAGTTAAAGCCCGCAGGGGCTGGAGTGATAGCACAGTGGGGAGGGCGTTTGCCTTGCACGCGGCCGACCGGGGTTCGAGTCCCAGCATCCCATATGGTCCCCCAAGCACTGCCAGGAGTAATTCCTGAGTGCATGAGCCAGGAGTGATCCCTGAGCATTGCTGGGTGTGACCCAAAAAGAAAAAAAAAAAGAGTTAAAGCCCACAGGGATCAGCTCTGGGGACTAAGAGACCAGGAAGGGATCAGGGTGCAGGAGAGGGCAGTGGGCTGGGAGGAGCGAGAAGGACCTGGATGTCAAAGGACGTTTTACACCAACAGCCTGGGGGACGCTCAGTCACAGAAGCCCACGGTCATGAGTTCAATCCCCGGTGCTGCCCACGTGTACCGGGCAAGGTCTTTGCAGCTCTAGCTGTCTGGGACCCTCAGCGGAATGTGTCAACTTTGGCACCCGCAGGTGTCTGGGGTACCTCAGCCAAACGCACTTGCAGCCCCCAACATCACAGCAGAGGGACAGAGAGAGAAAGAGAACGGCAGCGAGTACAGGGCACCAGGACCAGGCTGTGGGGGAGGGGGCGTGATTCTGAGGGCCGGGGTGTTTCAGGGGGCACAAGCGGTGCTGCTATTCTTGGTAATAGAGACACGAGCCCTCAAGACGAACACGGTCCACTTGGGATGCCCGTCAGAAATGAGGGGTGAGGAAATGAGTTTGGACTCAGGAGTGGGTAACTGGGGGGGGTCTGTCTGGCACTCTGGGACTGAGTGCAGAGGGGGACTTGGTCCAGGGTGGCAGGAGGTGGAGGAGGAGGAGGAGGAGGTGGAGGAGGTGGAGGAGGAGGAGGAGGAGGTCAAGGACAGGCTTCTGGATGTGTCCACAGGAGGCCATGAGACTCAGGTGAACAGGGACAGAGCATGGGGGACAGGGGCCCCAGTTTGTGGCCGGTTGGGGGCACCCCAGCCTTGGATCCCCATGACTGCCACCTGGGGAGCTTCAGGGCAGGGTCTGAAAGGACAGCCAAGCACACCAGCGTCCCTCCCGTACACGGTGACCTGTGGACGCCTCTTGGGGGGGCTGTGTTTTGCAGGGGGCTTCTGCCGTACTCTGCAACCTGAACACTTCCCTTCCCGTGCAATCTGCTCTCACCCACCCCACTGCTGGATCTTCCTCGAACTCAGTGGCTGGACTGGGGGGGGGGTGCCCTGGGGCCATTCTTCCCGGGCACCCCAGGAGAGCTGAGCCCAGAGCCCAGAGCACACTAGACTAGTGCAGCACAGACCACGAGGAAAGGACTCGGGTCCTCAAAGCACACCTGCCACTGCCCAGAGTGCTTGAGGAAGCTGTGTCCTCTCCCCTCGTGGCCCCAGCCCCGAGGGGGTACCTGAGCATGGGCGGGCAGGGGCCCTGGTTGCAGACGTGTCGACAGTTGGATAGAGGCGTTTGTTCGTTTCTGATGACATGGTTGATTCTCGAGATCTGCTGGGGGGAACCGCCCCCTTTTATGGGGGAGCCCTGGATCCTGCTTTTCTCCCCTGGTCCACTGGACTTGTTCCACCTGGCACCTCTCCCACCCTGCCTCCGGGAAAAACCTGGGAGGGGTGCTGGAAACGCGGGCCGAGACCTGGCTCTTGGGGTTCTGCTGCGGCCCGGCGCTCTCAACTGGGGGCGACCTGCAGGCCTTTCCCAGAACCTAATTTCCTCATCGAGGAAACCTGGAAGGAGCCTCTTTCCTGGCAATTATCACCCGCCTGCAATCACCAGGAATTTTCCTTCTGTCCCATGAAAAGGAGGAGCCACGGGCGCGTTTGAAGTCAGAGGACTGGGAATCATCGCTCCCAAGTGCTGCATCCTGGCAGAGGCAGAAAGTTCCAGATTCTCCTGCTTCTTGATGGCAATGCCCAACCATCGTTTTCATGGGTAGAATTCGCACCCCATCCACTTCCCAAGTACAAGGTGGTGTTCAGCGGGGATAAAGGTGGCGGCCGTGTTGTAAACGGGACACTGTCTGCATGGTGCAGGGAGGTTCTGACACCCAGGCCATGGGCAAACAGGTTCAGCCTGCTCCCATTCCCTCTCTCCAGAACGTCCTTCTCTCCCTAGAAAACACAGTTGCCTGCAGGAGCCGACTCGGCGGCCGCAGCCTCCAAACTGCTAGTCCAGCCCGAGAAAGGGTCTCCCCACTGCTCACCGCAGAGCCTCTGCACGTCTGTCCCTTCGGCAAACCCTGGGCATCTGAAGACTGGGCTTGTATCTTGCTCCTCTCTGAACCCCAAGAGCCTAAGGCAGCATCTGACATGCAGCTCACACTGAACGGGGTGTTTGATCCAGATGACTAAGAAACGGCCACAGAAACGCATCTTCTCTGCAGCTGAAGCAAGAGTACAGCAGATCGGGCATTTGCTTTACACGTGGCAGACCCGGGTTCAATCTCCGGCACCACCTAGGGTCCCCTGATCCCCACCAAGTGTGATCCCTGAGCACAGAGCCAGGTGGTAGCCCTGAGAACCCCTGGGTGTCGCCCAGAAACAAAACCAAAAGTAAAAAGGGGGGGGGAGAATCTTCTCTTGGGATGGAAGGCTGTGCCATGTCCCGACCCCCTCTTTGGAAAGTGACCGTTGCTTGGAGGAAAAATGAAGAGGGACAGAAACTCCCAAGAACTAGAGCAGTTTAGCACCAAAACGACCCCAAAGCCTAAGGTCCGAGGAAGCAGTTTGCACAGGTCATCATCTCGGAAACCTGAGTCAGGATGGAACTCACCATGTCCAGTATCGACAGAGAGAGCCCAGGGCAGAGCTTCAGTCCACAGCTGGGGCGTGTGGCCAGGCCAGACACTCACCTGACTTTTGTTTACTCTTTGGTTTTGGGTCACACCCAGCAGTGCTGAGAGCTACTCCCGGCTCACTGCCTGGGGACCCCGCAGCTCCCGGGATCAAAACTGGGGTGCCCACCTGCAGTGGAAGTGCTCCATCTCCCCCCGCCTGGACTGGGAAGCAATTCAAAGCAGAGACAAAGATGAATGTAGAAAATGGATGAGTGAAGACTCCCGGGAGTTCCTAGCCAAGGTCAGGGCCGACAGATAAAGGCCGATCACCAATAACAGGGTCTACAATCATGATTAAGAAAAAAAAGATTCAACTGATGGGGCCGGAGAGATAATGTAGCCAGGAGGGCACCTTCCTTGCATGTACTGACCCAGACTCCATCCCCGACAGCCCAGAGGGTCCCCCAAGCTTAACAGGAGTGATCCCTGAGTACAGAGCTAGGAGCAAGCCCTAGCGCCCCAGGTGTGGCCCCCAAACAGAAACAAAATCAACTGGATGAGTAAAAGACAGGGAGGAAGAGCTGGAAAATAAGACAAGGCAGAAATGGCTGCTTTTATGCTTCACACTGAGGTTTGCTTGTGTGTGTGTGTGTGTGTGTGTGTGTAGCTAGTGTGAAAGTCAAAAAGGAAAAGTAAAGATCTTTGTTTTTTTGTTTGTTTCTTTTTTTTTTTTTCAAACCAGGATATTCTGCTTCAGCAAATACTCCAGCAGCCTGAAAATCTCCTTCTCGGTTTCACACTGGGCTGCCCAGTAAAGCCGTGAGACCGCATGGAGCAGGGCAGGGGGCACGAGGGCTAGGGGTGTGTGACGGGCACAGGGGTCTGGGCTCCACCTCCCACAACTCACAGACCACCCCCCCTCCCGCACACAACACACACACCATCGCCACAGAGTCCAGCAGCCCCACACTATTGGGAAGGGCCCCAAGACAAACCCACAAACCACACAGAGCTATTCCCGAACACCCAGTCTCATTGTCACGGGTGCCGGGGGGATCCCCGGGCCCACCACAGGATCTACATGAAGAGAAAACACAGCTGGACATTGAAGAGCTGCATGCACCCTTTTGTTCACCTCAGCATGGTTCCCGGTAAGGAGAGAGGAGCAAACTATCAGGGTAAGTGAGAACGTGACGTCCACAGGGTCTGGCTTAACCACGGGAAGGGGATGCTCAGACTTAGGGGTGTGTGTGGGGGGGATCCCAACGTGCTGGTGAGACCTTGAGGAACCATCCTGGGACAGCTCAGGGGTGGGAACCGCTGTTCTGGATGAACCTTTTCCCCAGGCCGCCTGCCAATGGAAGAGCCTGGTTTAGTTAGAGTGACAGCGGCCTTGCAGAGGAGAAGCCACGTTCCATAGGTCACAGGGACACGAGTCGCCGTGAGAGGGCCTGACATGCCCAGTATGTCTCCCACACTAGTGGACAGTCCAGTGACAATCTGCCTCTCTGTGGTGTTCGCTTGAAAAGAGAAGCTGAGGGGGTGGAGCAATAGCACAGCGGGTAGGGCGTTTGCCTTGCATGTGGCCAACTCGGGTTCGAGTCCCAGCATCCCATATGGTCCCCCGAGCACTGCCAGGAGTAATTCCTGAGTGCAGAGCCAGGAGTAACCCCTGAGCATTGCCGGGTGTGACCCAAAAAGCAAAAAAATAAAAAAAATAAAAAAGATAAGCTGAGTAAAATAGAAGCACAGTACAGCGGAGAGGGAGTTTAGCTTGCACGAGGCCAAACTGGGCTCAATCCCCGGCTTCCCATTTGGTCCCCCATGCCTGTCAGGAGTGATTCCTGAGGGCAGAACCAGGAGAAATACCTGAGCATCGCAGGGTGTAGACCCAAAGCAAAACAAAACATCTGAAAGCCCCTGGCACGGTGCCTGGCACGTAGTGCGTGATTAAGTAAATGCTGGAGGGCTTGGTTCTCCTCCGAGCACTGCAGTCCCAGAGCAAGTTTGCTCACAGCCATGAAGAACAGAGACACAGGTTGGTGTGGAGGCTGGAAGAGAGCAGTTCTAGTCTGTGTTTCCCAAAGTGCTCTGGGGGTGTGAGGACAGTGGGTGCCACTGCTCCCTGGGGTGCTGGGTCAGTGAGTGGCACTGCTCCCTGGGGTGCTGAGACAATGCACTTTAGCAGCTATGGATGACACTGGGGTACAATTTCTTTGCTTCAAGAAGGGAGAGTTACAGGGAGACAATGAGCGATTTTTTTTCCTGAAAGTAAGTCCGGACACTGTGGCTCTGGCTGCCCAGGAGGGAGGACAGGTGCCCCACAGTGACTGTGGAACCCACGCCACCATCTCTGGAACGAGCCAGCGAAGGCTGCTGAGCCCAGGGGCATGGGGGAAGTGGTATTCGAATGTGCGACAATCCGCGAGCCTCGGGGGGACTTAGTGCCTCTCCCGTTGCCAAAAGTCCTAATGTCCAGGATTCCGATAGCTGATGGAGACCAGCCTGCAACAGCCGATCTCATGGCTGTGTCTCCTGCCTGTCTGCTCTGCTACAATCCAGAGAACAGGACGGGGGACTCCAGAGGGAGCGTCTGATTCGTGGGTGGAGGTCTTGGGGCGCACCGAGGGGCCATCCGGCAGCGGCCAGAATAGCCCACAGTGGGCGCGGGGCCTCTCCAGGTCCCACTGGTCCTCCCCGAGAATTGCAGCAAGGAGACAAGAGCACAGGTGCCACCTTGGGACCCGCTGGCAGGGCTAGAGACACCTCTGGGGAGCCCAGGGCAAAGCCCTTGCCTTGGGGAAGTTGAGGCACTATTATTCAGCCTGTTTTACAGGACAGAAAACTGAATCTCAACAAGGTTAAGTAAGACATACAAAACGAGAGCTTTTAATGTGTGGGCATGTGTGGGGAAGGCTACAGGGGGAGACAGAATCCCTCTCTCTGCAGCCCCCCAAGCCCCGTCCCCCACCAGCCATGGTCATCAGCACCTTCCTCTAGGAGCGATGGTCGAGGACTCCAGCCAGGCCTCACCCGCTTCCCACACAGACCCACTGTCTGCCTAGAGTAAGCTCACGGCACAGAGGGAGCGGGTGGGGGGGCGGGGAGGGTGGGGAGACAGAGGGATTTCGCCATATGAAAAGTGGGAGAAGCTACGAACGGGCACAGGTTTGCATGTATGAGACCCTGAGTTTAATCCCCCTGGGTAACAGACACCCCCAAACAGAGAGAGCTCCAGACTTGGGGTAGGGTGCCTTCAGTCAGAGGGACCTAGAGACCCCCAGAGTCCGGAGGAGAGGCCCAGAATTCCTCTGCAGACAGGGCCTGGGACCCCCTCCCTCACCCCACCTTGGCACCTGCTGGTCTGAGCTGCCTAGGCACCCCCCACGGGCCGGCTCGTGGGACCGGGCCTGAGCTTGAGCCGGGCCGGCCAACAGAGTGTTGGCAGCTCAGGGCCGCGAGACTGCTGGGCAGTGAGGCCCTGGGTGAGGCAGGTGGCCGCCAGAGGCTGAGAACTGTCCCAGCAGGCTTTGTCACTTCTGCCCGGTAAACACCACACAGCGCGCCGGGCACACACTTGTCGCTCCCATGGGCCACTCCCGCTCTCCCAGGCTGGGGACACTGGGCTCGGACCTCCGGAGCCACGGCCGGCCCTTGCTGAAAACGCTAGGGTCATGGTCCTGGCACCTCAGCCATGTTGTGGGATCCCAGCAAGGAGGCAAAGCCAGGAATGTCACGCACAGCGGCCTCTCCTGAGTCCACCAACACCACGCTCCCCTTTCCCGTTTGTCCCAGGGAGCCAGGGAGGCCCAGGGGCAGGGTGCCCGCCTGTAGGTGCCCACCTGTAGGTGCCCCAACACCCACAGTGCTACTGGTGCCTCAATACAAGTGGTCCCCTGGAGTGCCACCATCAAGTGTGACGCCCTTGGTCCATGGTGACCAAGACAGCCCCAGAGAGCAGGGAGGGGCGCGGTGAAGATGTAGAAAGCCAAACAGAGCAAAGTTAGAAAGCAAACAGAGGGGTCGGAGCAATAGCACAGAGGGGAGCCTTGCACTCAACAGACCCGGATTCAATCCCCAGCATCACATATGGTCCCCCAAGCACCACCAGGAGTAATTCCTGAGTGCGGAGATAGGAGTAACCCCTGAGCATCACTAGGTGTGACCCTCCCCCCCACACTTGGCAAAAAAAAAAAAGCCAATAGGGACTATCAAATGCCCAGTGGTGACAGAAACGAAGAGCAGGAGAGCTGGTCTTTAGCAGGGAGTTGGGCAGTGGGGCAGGGGCAAGGGGGGATAAATCAGGGAAGGGACCACGAGGAGTATGGAGGAGGGACATGTGCGTGCCACAGAGGCAGGCTGGGGGCCCGAGGGAACCTGGGGACACTGGTGGAGGGATGCGTGTTGGAACAATATACGCCTGAAACTCGATCACGATCTTTGTCACTTTGTCATTTGTGATGATTCCATCAAAAATAAATTGAAAAAAAAATAAGAGTGAACAGGCCAAACGATTTCTGGGAGGATTGCTGCCGTCTCTGTACCGAGTGGGCAATATGCAGGAGGAATCGAGGACCCCCAGGAAGCCCCCTGAGCCACAGGCCCGGGAAGACGCACGAAGGCCTGCGGGGAGAGCCTAGGAGCTGGCGTTTCCCTGAGCCCCAAGCAGAGCGTCCTGGAGACATGTCAAGGGAAGCAAGCCACCTCCATCTCCTCCCTTCCGTCCCCCCTGTGCCAGCCTCAGCGTCCACATGTCCAGCCTCAGAGTTTCCTCCTGACCAGCCCAGTAACTTAGCATATGCCCATGCATGAGGTTAGGCCAGGCTATGCCACTAGACACAGAGGGGGGCCAGTCACTGGGATGGGCACCACTGCCCCATCCTCCTGCCCCCACAAAGCCCAGCCTCGCCCTGTGTGTCTTCATCAGGGCTTCCTGGGTCCCCTCAGTGAAAGGCCCTTTTCTTTTTCTTTTTTTTTTCTTTTTGGGTCACACCCAGCAAAGCTCAGGGGTTACTCCTGGCTCTGCACTCAGGAATTACTCCTGGCAGTGCTCAGGGGACAATATGGGATGCTGGGGATCGAACCCAGGTCGGCCGCGTGCAAGGCAAACGCCTTACCCGCTGTGCTATCGCTCCAGCCCCCAATGCCCTTTTCCTTTTGCATTCCTTTTTCCTGATGCCAAAGCATCTCCCGCTCCCCACATCCCCAATAAAGAATCCTTCGCCAGGGTCTTTTAATCTTTCTGTTGGTTTTATTTTGCTTCTGGGTCACACCCAGTCATGCTCAGGGGTTACTCCTGCTCTGCTGTCAGGAAATATTCCTGGTGGGACTCAGGGACCAGAGGCAGTGCCAGGAACAGAAGCAGGCAAGTGCTTTAACTCCTGTACTATCTCTCTGGCCCTCTTACCTTTGTTCGTTTGGGTTTTGCTTTTGTTTGTTTTTGGCCCACACCTGGCGATGCTCAGGGGGTTACTCCGGGCTCTGCACTCAGGAATCCCTCCCGGTGGAGGCAAATGGGATGCAGGAGATTCAACCCAGGCCGGCTCCGTGCAAGGCAAATGCCCTCCCCGCTGTCCTATGGCTCCGCTCGCCTCCCCGCCTGACCGTGTTTGAGGACGTGGCCTGCCTGATAGTCTCCCCAGTCTGCGCTCCAACTGGGACTTTCCTGCCTTGCCCCGCCGTGACCTGCTAAGATGCAGGAGATGGGGTGGTAATGCCAGCTTCCAAGAACCCAAACGCCCAGGAAGGAAAGGAACCAGGACAGCCACAGCCAGGCCCACCCTGGCAAGAGAGCACATGCCAACTACAGGGCGAGGGCCCTTCGGCAGCCCTGGGGGCCCCGAAGCCCCAAACCATGATCCCAAGACGTCTTCCTGCCGTATTTGTTCTCTAGCTGTGGGGCAGCACAGAACCTCCTGGCATCATCCTGCCGTGGCAGATGGGGAAACTGAGTCCCGGGGATAGAAGGGAGGGGCCTGTGCCACGCAGGCAACTGGGGCAAAGCAGGAGGAGGCCTGGGGCGCCAGCACCCAGACCCAACTCTGAACAGCCGCCGGGTTCTTGGAGGGTGAACTCTGACCAGCCCCGCGCCCCCTCACCAGCCTCGGCAGAGATGAGGTTCAAAGACGCTGAAGGTTAGTAAGCACCACGGGTCCAGCCCTCTGGCCAGGGCAGGGTGAAGTGGAGGTGCCATCCGGTGGGGGAGTTGCTGCTCCCCCACCCCGAGGGCACCGAGCGGGCACCGGGATCTCTCACACAGCCCCCGGAACATGCCAACTCGCCTGTGAGCAGAACAAGACACAGCCGCCTTCTCGGAACAGAACCCACCCCCCCACCATCCACACAACTGTGGATGCCCAGGGGTCATCAGCATGGTCAGTCATGGTCCTGCAGGGCTCTCACGGGGGGATGGGAGCCAGCCCTCACATTTCCCGAGTCGGGGCCGGAATGATGCATGGGGTTCTCAGAGCAGCCAAGAAAGGCCCTGGGGGCTCCAGAGTACCCCCACACTCCTTCCCTTGCTCCCTGGGGGTGCAGGGATCATCCCGAGGGGCAGGATGGTGGGAGAGGGAAGGCTCTTCCCTCTAACGCAATAAGACAACAAAACCCACAGGACCCCAGACTCAGGGTGGGGGCACAGACCCGTGGGGGGCTGAGGGCGGCCCCTGGTGACCTTGGGAAAGTTATCGCCTTTCCTGACCTGGCTCTTCTCCCATAAAATGGGGGAACAGGATGAGATCAGAGAATCTCAGCCCTTCTGGCAGCAGAACACAGTTTTCCAATAATGAGGACTAATTAGTAGCTGACGTTTATTGAGCATTTACTACGGACCAAGCTCTGTAGTAAACGTTTTATCCGCAGGCAGCACTCAGCCCTCACACACACCTGGGAGGTGTTCCAAAGCACCCGATCCCCACTCGCAGAGGGGGGCACTTGGGGCTCAGAGTGGCGGCTGCCCCCAACTCACTCAGAAAGCAACAGACCGGGCCAGGGGTGCCCAGCTCAGGGTGTCCACCACGCAGAAAAGCAGCAGCGTTTCCAAAGTTCCTGAGCGAGGGGCAGCTCCCCCTCCATTCCCTTCTTCCTGAGCCCCACTACCTGAGGAATCAGGGCCTCGAGGGCCCACCTTGGGTTGAAGGGGGAACCCAACAGCTTCCCCAAGTGTGCCCCCCTCACCGTCAGGATGGGATCACAGGCAGGGCTGGGGCAGGGGTGGACATCCCAGAAGCTTCCAGGGCTCCATGAGCTGCAGCTCACGCTCTGTATGTGAGAACCCCGGGGTCATCCCCATGGTTCTCTGAGCACCAGCAGGCACCGAATCTGAAGTAGCCACTGAACCGGCTACTTCTGTTGCCCACTCCAACCCCCACAAAATGAGGGTCCTGGCCCAGAGCAGTGGGTAGAAAGCTTGACTTGCATGTGGCTGACCTGGGATCTATCCCCAGAACCCCATAGGGTCCCCGAAGCCCCGCCAGGAGTGATCCGAGGGTAGAGCCAGGAGTAAGCACCACTGGGTGTGGCCCCCAACAAAACTGAGGTCCCCCCAGAGTGGCTCCAGGGGGAGACCCACCATGAGAATAGCTCCTCCTGGGGACAGGGGCGGCAGCAAAGAGCATCCCTGCAGAGGGCACTGTCTAGGGGCCGCAGAGGGAATCACCCCCCAGCAACCTTGGGAGGTATCTGCAAGGATCTATTATCCCCTGTTTTATAGACTCATGAAGAAGCCAAAGGTCATAAACCGAGCAGGGAGAGCAGCTGGGACTCCCTAAGCTAAGTCTCTTAATGAGGGTGTCTGGGTGAGCCGCGCGGGGGGGCAGGGAGAGGCGCCCCGGAGTGTGTGGCCTGCAGGCACGGTCTCTGGGCCCCAGCAATTACAGGCGGGACCTCGGGCCCTCCAGCTGCGGCTCCAACTCCGTAAGTGTCACTTGAAATGCCTTTGCACATGCGTGTATACACACGCACACACACACATGCACATACCCACACGCACACATATATGTATGCTATATATGCGTGCACACATGCACACACGTGCACACACACACACACACATGCTATCAAATCCAGGAGGTGGAGATGGCGTCCAGCTGTCTCCAGCCCTCCTCGGCCACACCAAGGAGCAAAGATCTTTCTTCAAGGATGTCACTGGCAGAAGAGGGGACAGCCCAGCACTGGAACCCTGGGGGGGGGGTCTCGTGCATTCTTAGGACTTGGGGCGCACCAGGCAGGCGGGGACAGAAACTCAGCCAGTGCTCTTGGGTCGAGGTCACTTACGTGACGCATGACCCTCCCGGGTTTTCATGGGCCCCCGCAGAGAAGAGGCAGGCCGGCACCTCCCTTTGATAACTCAAAGCCAGAGCGTTTGCCAGCCGGCTTAACCCCTTTTGTCCGCGCTTCCCTCCTCAAGAAAACCTTAATCATCCTCATTTGAATTTCAAATGACCTCTCCCCTCTCCCCTCCCCGGCCCGCCAGGCTTGGAGGCAGGGATATGGAAATTCACCCTGCAGTATGGAAATCAGCGCCCTATGCAAATCAGGCGCCCAGACCTCATCGCCATGGCAACCACGGGGGTGCCTCAGCTTCGGGTCCCACTCTGGGCTCACCCCCTTAGATTTCGGGTTCCTCTTCCCAGCCCAAGGAGGCAGAGCTCCTGGAGGAAGTCTCACCGGAATGAACTGGGCCGCCCACGGCCACCCACACCTGCTGCTCCTGTCCTCCTGTCTGTCCCTCCAACCTGCAGGTCCCAGGGACGGAGGCCGCAGCCTGGGTGGGTCCACGGAGGGCCCAGGCTGGAGTAGGGGGAGGTTCCAGGGGCTGGAGCCCAGGGTAGTGATCCGACTCACGGGTACCATGGGGGCTGTGTGGAGCCAGTATGTAAAACACCATGCAAATGAGCCCCATAATATTTTGAGTCAACAGCATGGGTGCCTTTTGGGAGAAGCCGGCAACTCTGCTTCCCAGGCTCCTGGCCTGGCACAAAGGCACCAGCCCGGGAGGAGCAGACGGGGACGCTGACCTGCCCCGGCTGAAGTTGAAGTCAGCCGCCTGGTCACCTCCTCTCCTGTCCTGCCCAACGCTCAGGATCAAACCAGGGCGAGGGGCCCCCAGCTGCGGCTTCTGAGGGACTCGGCTGACTGGGAATAAGGCTGAGGGAGACCAAAATGCTTTGGTCCAGAGCAAAGCACTTCCCAGTGGAGGGTGGTAAGCCCGAGGCCCCCAACTGGATGCCCACTGCAGTCACCATTCCCCAGAGTCACTTCACTAGTTCCTCTAACTGGTCTCTAAAAGCGCAGCCGCCTCCTGAAAGAACGACTGCAGGGCGGGGGGCATGAGTGGGTGCACCTGAGTTCCTCTGTCTGTGTGGGTCTGTGTGGGTCTCTGTCTGTGTGTCTGTCTTTGTCTGCCTGTCTGTCTGTATCTGTCTGTCTGTGGCAGTCTGTGTCTGTCTGTCTGTGTCTGTGTGTCTGTCTGTGTCTGTGTGTCTGTCTGTCTGTGCCTGCCTGTCTGCTTGTGTGTGTGTGCGTGTGTCTATGTGCGTGTGTGTCTCTATTTGCATGTGTCCCCGCCTGTGTTTCTGTCTGTGTGTCAGTTTCTGTCTGGGCATGTGTCTGTATGCCTGTCTACAGCAGTTTCTGTGAGTGTCTGTGAGCCTGTATGTGTGTGTGTGTGTGTGTGAGTGTGTGTGTGTGTGTGTGTGCGTGAGTTTCTCTCTGTCTGTGTATGTGTGTGTTTCTGTATGTGTGTGAGTTTCTGTCTGGTGTGTGTCTGTGTGTCCATATACACGGCCAGGCAGGTGGGCCTATAGTCTGGAGAGGTCGCTCATTCCTCTTCAGATTGTCCCACTTGGCCAGCAGGTCTCCACCTGAGGCCCTGCAGGGGCAAGCACTGCTCCTGGGGTTCTGGAGTCAGGACCTCAGAAAGTCACCGTGTAAAGTCCTGGGGGCCCCCTCATGTCCCGTGCCCCCGGGAAGGCCGTCAGAGGTGCCTGGGGATGGGGGCTTACCACGCAGAAGCACCTCTCCCAGCCAAGCACCCCAGTCTGAGCCTCCCTCGGTGGGTGGGGAGTGAGACTGGGAGGAAACTGGGGTGGGGCCTGAGCAAAAAAAGCATTTCTGGGGCAAGGGAGGCTGGAGGGAACCCAAGATCCAGTGGCAAAGGCTGGTGGGACCCCAGCGGGACCCCACTCCCCGGAGCTGTCCATCAATCTACACTCAAAGTCTACACCCAAAGACCCCTCAGCGGGCGCCAGCAAGTGGCATGGAGCTGTGGAGAGCAGCTCCCCCATGCCCACCCCTCTTACTGGAGGGGGTCACATTCTCGGACTCGGCGGCACCAGGGCAGGTGAAAGACAGGACAGGTGGCTGGCACACACCTGCCCCCGGCCCGGATGTCTGAGCAGCTCTGTCCTGCCCACAGGTGGGAAAGAAAGTTATAAGGGAGCTGGGGAGAGTTTTCTCTGCTGGGGTACTGGCCCCCGTCTCAGCTCGGCCCCCAGGGAGTGTGTGTGGAGTGGGGCTTCTAAGCCTCCCGCGGGACCAGAATCGACTGGGCCAGAGGCCAGCGGCTCCATTCCCGGAGGGCCTGGACAAAGGGTGCAGCGTGAGAGTGGGCAGACCTGGGGGCCCTCAGGAATGGACACCAGAAACCCAAGCACAAAAATTTGTAAGTCTACAACTGCACCTCATGGTGTTTCACTAATAAAATTAAAAAAAAAAAAAAAGGAGAGACTGGAGCAATAGCTCAGCAGGTAGGGCGTTTGCCTTGCATGTAGCCGACCCGGGTTCGATTCCCAGCATCCCATACGGTCCCCTGAGCACCACCAGGAGTAATTCCTGAGTGCAGAGCCAGGAGAGACCCCTGCACATCGCCGGGGGTGACAAAAAGACAAGAAGGAGGAAGAAAAGGAGGAAGAGGAGGATGAGGAGGAGGAGGGAAAGGAGGAGGAGGGGAGGGAGGAGGAGGAGGAGGAGGAGAAGGAGAAGCAGCAGGAGCAGCAGCTATACTTTACAAAGCAGCAAAAAAAATACAATTGTGGATTTTCCAATCCACTAGACCATGACTTAGGGGTTGCCGTGCTCTGGAGTCACCTACCCACACGCAGCGGGGGAGGATTCCAGGCTCTGCCAGTGGGAGAGACAGTCCCTCAGAGTACAAGAAGGGGCAAGTTTCTGACCAGAAAAGGAACACCTCAGAGTACCTGTCACCGGGTCCATCTGGGCTGGTTGGGGGATCCACTTAGAAGCGGGGACCCTGCAGAGGAGGTGCCCTGGGGGGTAGGGTGGGGGGAGCCTGGCCCTCAGCCCGGCCCTTCCCGCCTCACTTATGTAAGTCTCAGCTTTCCAGAGCTGCCTTGGCGTCGGCACCTTCCACCCACCCGAGCCCCATAAATCAGCCGGCGTGGGGGCCGAGCCTGTGGAAACAGGTCTATTTCAGTCACCCGCAGTGTCACCACACACTTGGGGCTGCGTGATGGTGGGAAAGCTTGAACCTCACGAGATCCTGGTTTCTGCCCTGGGAGGGTCGCAGCTGCGGTGGCAGGAGATCTGGGACCCGACCCCCCGTGTCATACAGACCTTAACGCTCGGCAGCCGAAAGAACTGGGTTGGGGTTCTAAAAAATGCGGGAATCACCTGCCAAAGGCCAGCTGGCCAGCCCCCCACCACCCCCCACCACAGCGGGAGCCGTCAGGGAAGCCGTCTGGTGCGTGTTCTTTCTCGTCTGCCTCTTTCTCCTCTACGCCCAGGCCCCACGGCTTCCCCCAAGCTGAGGGTAGAGGCTTCGCCTATTCCCTGAAGAATCCTGAACAGGAGCCAGGAGCAATAGGACAGCGGGGAGGGCGCTTGCCTCACAGACAACTTAAGACACTTACCCCTAAACATTTCAACGTGCATCTCACAGCAAGGATGTTCTGCCAATGATCAGAATGCCATGACGTCACATCTGCCCAAGGGCTTGCTTCACACGTATGGGACACTAGTCTCAGTCCCCGGCAGCCAAAATTAAAATTAAAAAATTAATGCCAATGGCACTGGAGCGATAGCACAGCGGGTAGGGAGTTTGCCTTGCATGCGGCCGACCCGAGTTTGATTCCCAGCATCCCATAAGGTCTCCTGAGCACCGCCAGGAGTGCTTCCTGACTGCAGAGCCAGGAATAACCCCTGAGCATCACCAGGTATAGCTCCATTAAGACCAAAGAGAAAAAAAAAATGCATGCTAGTCTCCTAAGGAATTGGCATTAACTTTTTCTTTCTTTTTTTTTCTTCGCTTTTTGGGTCATACCCAGCATTGCACAGGGGTTCCTCCTGGCTCTGCACTCAGGAATTACTCCTGGCAGTGCTCAGAGGACCGTATGGGATGCTGGGAATCAAACCCGGGTCGGCCACATGCAAGGCAAACGCCCTATCCACTGTGCTATCGCTCCAGTGCCATTGGCATTGACTTTTTAACTTTAATTTTGACTGCTGGGGATTGAGACCAGTGTCCCATACATGTGAAGCAAGCCCTTGGGCGGATGGGATGTCATGGCATTCTGATCATTGGCAGAACATCCTTGCTGTCAGATGCATGTTGAAATGTTTAAGGGTAAGTGTCTTAAGTTGTCTGCCACTTAACGTTGGGATAGTTAAAAAAAAAAAAACAGAAAAATGGACAGTTGGCAACAAGACCGACCAAGCAAATATGGACCTAGTTATTAACTCGCATCCTGACGGAACATGCAGGTATTCACTGTTTATTCTTTCAGCCTTTCTATGGGCTTCATATATTTCCTAATAAAAACCTGGAGTGGAGAGAATTTTAAAAATGTCCGAAGGAACAAAAACATCCTCACGAGGAAACTAACTGTCTGAACTCGTCCTGCCTACCTGTTCCTTGGGCACCCAGCCCCATGAGGTCTCTGAGACACCCCAGGCGGCACCCAGACCTTCTGATGCCCCACCATGCCCACCGTGTCCCACTGGACGGTGGACGGGTCCTCGTATCTCACACTCTCCTCGGGTTACTGTCCCTCTCCCACTCTCTGCAAATACACCCAGTTCCCCTGTGCCTCGGGGCCTTGGCACCCTGCACCCCCCCAGCTGTCACAGGGCCGAGCAGTCCCACTTCCCCCCAGCACCAAATGCCCCAGTACTGAGAGGGGGTCCCCACTTCTGAGCCGCAGAGGCTCGGTCTTCCCGGCGTGGTCTGTAGCCAAACGGCTCGCTGAGTGGGCAGTGCCGGCCTCTCTCAGCTTTCTCCCTCATCCTTGTCAGAGAAATGTCTGCGGATGCATCAAGGGGAGACCCAGGCATTCCAGCACTGATCTGAACCCCGAGGAGGCCTTTCGGGGGCTCCCTGACTGCCTGGCTAGACTGACAGGGCAAGGGGCTGCCCGAGCACGGTAACGGGCAGCGAAGGCACTTACCCATGTACAGATGGTCCTCGTTGGGGTCATCCAGGACCTGTGGGCACAGCCACCCGGAGCCAGCCGGAGGAGAGGAACAGGGGGAGGGAGAGAACAGTAAGCGTCCGGCAGAGGAGATGGGGAGGCCCTGGGCACCATCTGGCGTGGCTCAGAAACCCACCGGAGGGGCACAGAGAAACTCCTATGCCAAGTGTGCCATCCCATCCCGCCCAGACCGGAAAGCCTGCGAGCCTCACCCTCCAGGTTCCGAAAGACTAGAAGGTGACAATTCCTGCCCTGAATTGTTGAACATTTTCCTTTGTTCGAACTCTCAGCTAAGGGGCTGGAGCGATAGCACAGCGGGGAGGGCGTTTGCCTTGCACGCAGCTGACCTGGGTTCAATTCCCAGCATCCCATATGGTCTCCCAGGCACCACCAGGAGTGATTCCTGAGTGTATGAGCCAGGAGTAACCCCTGTGCATCGCCGGGTGTGACCACCCCCAAAAATCTCAGCTAAACAAAGCCCCATGGTCTCCAGCAAACAGGTGCCCTGAGCACTGCCAGGATGAGCCCTGAGGACAAAGCCAGAAATAAACCCTGAGCACCAATGAGGCAGCACCCAAACCAAATGTGTGTGTGTGTATATGTATATATATATATATGGGCTGGAGTGATAGCACAGTGGTAGGGCGTTTACCTTGCACGCAGCCAACATGGCCAACCCGAGTTTGATTCCTCCGCCCCTCTTGGAGAGCCCAGCAAGCTACTGAGAGTATCTCGCCCGCACAGCAGAGCCTGGCAAGCTCCCCGTGACGTATTCGATATGCCAAACACA
>JAOXYA010410569.1:0-17665 GCA_028565675.1 Sorex palustris
GGGGAATGGGCACTGGTGGAAGGACGGGGGGGGGGGAACCATTCCCTCCTTGTGATTGCTTTTTCACCCGAGAAATGCTCCCTGGGTGAGGCCCCTCAGATTCACCATGCAGTTGATTGTGAATTACCTTTTGGGGGTTGTACATCCAGAAAGCTTTCACGATTGCCAGATTTTTTGTGGCCCCCCCACTTCCGGCCCCCCCAAAATATTCAGTTATACAATCCCACACAGGGGGGTTTGGACCCACAGTTGAAGAAGCTGAATATGAAGACGAAGAACTGTTTGTACAAAGACCTGGTCACATAGTAATGACGACAATATAGATCTCAGCATTCCTCGCTGAATCTAGATCTCACAGAGGCTGATGGAAAGCACACAGTCTTTCTCTCCTGGACCTGTGGCTCTGTTCTGCGCCCGGCTGCTCTGGGGTACACCCTCTGTGATCACCCATGGGAAGGGGCTTGAGTTAATGTTCTGCCACCAGCATCCCAAAATTCCATTTGGTGGGATTAGTTGTACGGGGAGCATCTCTTGGTGTCTTGGGGGTTCAGGGTCATACTCAAAAACACTGGGTTTAGGAGACCCAGGTGATGCCAGGAGTCAAACCCGGGTCCTTACAGGTACAAAACATTCTATTTGAGCCACATCTCTGGCCCACCATTGTGAAATAATTCTCCTCTTCCTCCTCCTCCTCCTCCTCCTCCTCCTCCTCCTCCTCCTCCTCTTCCTTTCTTTCAGTTTTGTTTTTTGTGCCATACCCTGACGTCTCAGGGCCTATCCCTGGCTTGGTGCTCAGGGTACTCTGCATTTCTGGGGATGGAACCCAAGCCTCTGCTTGCGAAGCATGTGTCCTCACCCTCTGAGCCACCACCCCAGTCCCTTTTAAAGATTCTTTTTCTCGTTAACTGAAAGATTTATTTAGGGCTAGAGAGAAAATACAGGGAGTAAAACAGTTGCCTTACCACTGGGGTTTGATCCTGGGCACCTCATATGGTCCCACTAAGAGTGATCCCTGAGCACAGAGCCAGGAGCAAACCCTGAACACCACTGGTGTGACCCCCAAACAAACAAAGCTTTTCTTTTCTTTTTTTGGGGGGAAGGGGTCACAACAGCATTGCATAGGGGTTCCTCCTGGCTCTACACTCAGGAATTACCCCGGCAGTGCTCAGGGGACCATATGGGATGCTGGGAAATGAACCTGGGTTGGCCGCATGCAAGGCAAATGCCCTACCCGCTGTGCTATCACTCCAGCCCCACGAACAAAACATTTTATTCCCTTCTCCTTTGTGCAGTGGCGGTGATAGGGGCCTCCCACATGGGGTTGAGTTGCTCCTAAGTTGGCTGCAGTGCTGGGGCTGGGGCTCACTCACTGGGCTGAGGGGTCCTGGAGACTGAACAACATGCCACTGGAGTCGCCAAATGCCAGCACTGCTCAGATGCCCACAGGCTTCACAGTGATGTGGAACCCAGCTCACGGCCTCCCCGTAGTAGGCAGGCACTGAGCTGGAGTCCAGCCATCTCTCTCGGGGCCAGAGTGATAGCACTGCGGGTAGGGCATTTGCCTTGCCCACGGCTGACCCAGGTTCGATTCCCAGCATCCCATATGGTCCCCCGAGTACCACCAAGAGTCATTCCTGAGTGTAGAGCCAGGAGTAACCCCTGAGCATCACCGGGTGTGACCCAAAAAGGAAAAAAAAGAAGAAGAAGTTTATTGAGGTGAGCTCCTCCACTACCCCCGGGAGAGGCCAGGTAGAGCCACACCCTGGGAAAGACTAAGTGGGATTCTAAGTTGTGTTGGGCCAGAAAAGGGAACAAAGACCAGTGGGACCAGCACCTTTGGGCCCCGCCTCCTGTTCTCTATAGGGGGTCGATGTGGACGTGAGGCCGAATGGAATGCAGTCTGGTAGCTTCCTGGAGCCAGGTGGCCCTAAGTCCCATCTTCCAGGCAGGTTGGGGGCAGGAATTCATTAGCCAGCTGCCATTTAGTCTCAAGCAAACCTGACATACCAGTGGTTTGGGTTATATAAAAGAGGATGACAAGATCTGTCTAGCATCTTCTGGTGGGAACGGGGTTGTGTTTTTTAGGGGGATGATTAACTTTGGGGGGGAATGTCAGTGGGTAACCAGGAGTAGTTGATTAAAGGGGGCCCTACCCACACTGGATGAATTTCAGGTGGCGGGGTGCTAAGATGAAAAAGACAGATTACAAGTGAAAAGATACCCTTAAAATTAGCGGTCCTGATGGTGGCACAAACCAGGCTTCTGAACCCCTGTTTAAATCAAGCCCATTAGAATACATTTTTCAATCACTCTGTAGGACTAGAATCTGATTTCTACAGAGGGAAAGTTACAAAAACATAGTTTTCTCTTCATCTTCACTTTAAATCTGCCAGATGGCTTAACAAACCTGGAGTTTGTTTTTGCATAAACACAGAAAGATTGGAAAACTCTGTATTTGGGACACTCCATTATTTACCGAGAGGTCCTGGGGTTTAGCTGATGACAGAGCAGAAAACACACCAATAAGGTCATAATATTCACCTGTCACCACAGGGTTACCTAGGCTTAGCCAGTGTGAAGATATGAAGATCAGGTCCCACCTGCACAGTGAGCTTAAGGTGGCCTTGGACACTCACCTTCTATAGGCCTGGGAGAGATCTTGGTTTCTAGGCTTTTCTCGATGCTGAGAGCAGGGTCGAGGCTGTGTTCAGTCATTGAAGATCTGCAGATTCCTCACTTTCCATAGCAGAGATGTTTTCCAGTCCTTCTTTGTTACCGGCCTGCCTCTAGGGTCCCCCTGAGGTTTGTAGGGTACGGGTAACAGTACCTGGATTACTAGTAGGCCTGCCTGCTCCTATCACCTAACCAATCCCTTTGACTCTTTCCCTGGAAGAGGGCTTTGGGGGTCCCATAGTTGGCTTTTGGAATTTCCTGTCTGTAGGGGGGTGAACCCTAGGACAGGGAAGAAAGACTTTCTATCTGAATTTATGCAAACCAACATCGTGCCATGACACATCAAAAACGTACTGAAGGATCAAAGAGAGAGAAGCAGATATTTCATTTTTACTCCCAATGAGTTGCAATATACCAATTTGCTGTGGGTTCTAGTAAAAAAAAAAAGCATTAGGATCTGTAGATCACAGTCACGGTCCTCCCGTTTTTCATCAATTTGCTCGAGCGAGCCCAGTAACATCTCCATCGTGAGACTTGTTGTTACTGTGTTTGGCATATTGAATACGTCACGGGGAGCTTGCCAAGCTCTGCCGTGTGGGCGAGATACTCTCAGTAGCTTGCCGGGCTCTCCAAGAAGGGCGAAGGAATTGAACCCGGCGTGGCCGGGCCGGCTGTGTGCAAGGCAAAAGCCCTACCACTGTGCTATCGCTCCAGCCCAATTAACACACATAGCCAAATAACAAAATATCATTTGCTTCTCTATAGAAATAAATTTCTGATCTTGAAGTCTCTATGTTTCTGCTTCTATCTAGTCTTTGATTTGTGAGGATGTATTATTATTCCTTTCACCGGCTTCACTAAGTGGCAAGTCACAGGTATTTCTTACAAATGACAAAGGAAAAGGAAATGTTTTCACGTTGTAGCTAAGGAGAAAACTTAAGAGTGGAAGAAAATTCACTGAGAAAAACAAAAACAAACCAACATGCTACGATGATGATCTCACTCCAGTCCAGTTCTTTATAATTAAAGACTTTGAAATAATTATTGAACAGCTTTCAAGAGAAATAAAGTACTGTTTTGTCAGGATTGGGAGGCCTAAGTTATTCAGAGTATTTGTCTATGAGGAGTAAGGCTAAGGACACTGACTCAATTCTCTGCTCTGCCTGAAAAAGATTTTGCTTTCAGCTCGACTGCTGCACAATGAATTGAAAATTAAGAGGTTGTTAAATATTTTTATTAAAAGAGAATAATATAATGGGAAGTTTTTTTCCCAATATATAAGCACTCATACCAGAGATTGCATCAATATTGTTATGTAAGTATTCACTGTCTTGAAGGAAATAAGAACTGAGTAAAATTCCTTGGGGCAATAAATTAGTAAATATATATCCAAATCTTGTGCATTTAGATACACAAAGACAAAAAAATGTTGTGCTTTAAGAAGTTCAATTGTCTATTTTAGTTATAATGTCTAGCAAAATGAGATAGTTATTTTAAACTTCTCTGTTACTCAGACCTAGAGAATTGTGTATTTATGTATGTGAGTTCTTCTTGCTTGTTGAATGGTAATATGAAAATCTGCAGGAGTCATCTGTGTATCAACATACTTGTGTGTGAAATAGAACAATAAGAAAGTTTATACTAAAAAATGCAAAATATTGTCAACATTTAGACATTGTTACTTATAATGTTATGCACATTAAAAACATTGCTCTAACTCAGTTATTGTGGAACTAATTTATTATATTTGAAACTGGTAATTGTTTCCTTAACACCGTCAACGTGACTATACATACCTAGCCATGTTGACAGAAGGTACAGATCAGTATGGAAGAACCAGTGGCTAGTCAGTGACCATAACTATAAAGACAAGAAGAGAAATCTCATGAGCTTCCAGAAGCAAAACTCAGGTATGCAGGTTCAAGGACTAAGACACCATCAGGTCACATGGTAGAGATGCGCTGTCCCTTCCTGTCTTCCCACCCGCTTGGGGTCCTGGCTGTCATGACCACGATCTGCCTCCGGGTACCATCTCAGCGTATGAATGGCCTTGATCTAGAGACTCCCGAATGAATCTCAAAATGAATTAGCTACCTACAGAGATGTCTCTGGCCTCCATCATCTACAATTTTAGAATTTCAGAAGTGTGCAGCTGCAAAAGTGGCCACATGACCTCTTGTGATATTCATAATAAGCAATAGAAAATAAATTATCTAGCATCTGCCCCTGGCAAGCAGGATTGAATAGTGTGGGGAAATTCAAAATAATGGTGGTGGGAAGAAGAAATGGTGATAGGACTGGT
Organism: Sorex palustris; assembly: GCA_028565675.1. Lineage (NCBI taxonomy): Eukaryota > Metazoa > Chordata > Mammalia > Eulipotyphla > Soricidae > Sorex > Sorex palustris. Next base: position 4,976 of record JAOXYA010410569.1, read on the forward strand.
GTTCAAATATTGAATGTAATCAATTAATGTGAACAACCTTATGAAAATAAAATTTAAAAAAAAGAAAAATCTGCGTTATAGGCCATCGTTTATTATTCCATGTCCAAGATGAAATTGAACATTGAACAGTCCTTATCATATATTTAATTCTTTTTTTGCCACCAATTCATCTTTTTTGTTCCATTTAAAAATATATTGAAAGCATTAGTATATTTCTCAGTACTTTAACATTTAAATCACTAACATATAGTGATTATTATAGTTCTTTTCCTATTGAGGAAAAATGAAACTCAATAAATTACATAAAACTTAAGTTATGCTTTCTGAGTTTGAAAAATGCATATATCTTTGTAAACAAAATGACTGGTGGGTGATAGCACCTACTATGAGTACCGGAATGTCCAAGGGGATTGTAGTAGTTATGGGTACAACTGGGGAAGGTGATTTCTTTTTAGTTAAAGAAGGCAGATTGGAATGAAAAGATTCTAAATTAGGGGGTTAAGCACTTGCATTTCATGTAGCTGATTCAGATTCAATCCCTGGCACCACATATCACTTCCAAGTGAGTACAAAGCAAGGAGTAAACCCTAAACACTTCTGGCTGTGACCACAAAAATGAAACAAAACAACTCCCAGAAAAATATAGATTTGTAGAAGACCACTAAATAATTTTATTTTCTGAAAAGAGGGTGTAGGTCAAATAAATTTGGAAATCTGTTCTATACCATTAGCATAATTCCAGAAAGTTTTCTTGGATCTATGCCCTCTCTTATCTCTCATGCCCCACCTAAGCAAGAGAATCATAATTAAATATTTCTAAATTATGAATCAGTCTTTCCTAAAAGTGTCTGGATACTGAATAATATATTTTGCATACCTTTATATATGACTTCATTTGGAAGAAGTTTTCTGAAATCATATATGTTGTGCCTACAGAAATTAGCTTCTTTATATCCACAAGTGGTTTTTATTCTACAAAAAAAATAACACCAGTTACTTATTAAATCTCTTTTGTGGACTGAAAAGATAGTACAGCAGGCAAAGCTGGTTATATTCCTAAAAACCAGTTTGGTTGTTTCCATTCTTTTGATAATAAATCTATAATGAATATTCTCATGAAACTCTGTAGCTACATCTTTTAATTTTTTAAATATATACTAATAGGATTGCTGGGTTATAAGGTAGGTAAATATATGTCTCTCTAAAAATTTAAATTTTTTAAATTAAAAAAAATTTTGTTTTGCTTTTTGGGTCATACCCAGTGATGCACAGGGGTTACTCCTGGCTCATGCACTCATGTGGTGCTCCGGTAACCAAATGGGATTATGTAAATTGAACCCGGGTAGGCTGCATGCAAAGCAAATGCTTTACCTGCTGCTCCAACCCCCTATTTTGTTTTTAATAAGATTCATTTTTACTGTTTCATATGGTGTGTATGTGTGTGTGTGTGTGTGTGTGTGTGTGTGTGTGTGTGTGTGCGCACTCAGGGCCTACTTCAAGCTCATTTCTTAGGGGTTTGTGTTATGCCAGGATTGACTCCAAATCTTGCACTCTAACCCTTTGAGCTATCTCCATGGTCCTTGTTTCCTCTTTGATTGTTTTGGGGGACACACAGCAATGCTTTGGACTTACTTCCTGCTCTGTGTTCAGGGATCACTCCTGGCAGTCCTTGGGGGACCATATGTTGTGCCAGGAATTGAATCAGGGTTAGACTCATGTGAGACTAGTGCCTTAACCTATATTATCTCTGCCCTGTGTTATGACCCCTGTTTTTTTATTTTTAAAGATAGGTATATGTTCAATTCAAAGGAAATCAACAAATCACATTGGAGAAATAACCCAAGTGATAGAGCTCATGCCCAGCATGTAAAGTCCTGATGCGTAGCTTGAGCAAGGTCCTGATTTTGATCCCTTCATTGCAGGTACCCACCACCTCAAACACCCTCTCCCGACACTATAATTCAAACCAACAATTCTAGAGATTTTCTTTGTTCTACCTTTCTGAACAAATTTTTGATATGCTGGTGGGAATATACATTTATAAAAGATACTTCTTATTTTTCTGCATTACAGACCTTACAGAATATCGGGAACCTCTATATTCCTAGATCACTTGATTTTTAAAAAAAATTTGAACTTTAAGTTGAGAGTAATTGAATTGTCTCAAGCCAAATTAATTCTGAAAGTCTCTCCATTCCAGACTGAATCAACGTAAGTATGTTAATTCCTTTGTGTAACTGCTGTGGTGCTCATGAGTTTGAGGTAGAAGAGGCAATGTAGAAAATTATTGAGAAAGAAATGCCTTAAGAGAGAATTAAAATGCCCAGGACTAACATTCTTCTGATTCTTGCTATTACCAGTTTCTCATAATAAGGTAATTTAGAATAACTAGTTCCACTTGGTTACCAGAGCATGAACAATGAAGAGATCCCAGATCTCAATTTAACTTCTCTTTTCATTAAGGTCAAAACACCTCTAAATTCACATACCCCTTAGCTGTATAATGAGTTGCTAATGATATAGGTGATGTATGAACCAACCTGTAATGCCAATACCCCTGTGGAAACTCTGCGTTGCCAAGATCATACCACTTCCTCGGACTGCACCAAACTCTCCGAAACCTTTCACCAAGATTTTGAGAATTAGTTAAGTCACACTATGAAGCTCTCGACCTAGGAGTGGTGGTGTGGCTCAGTGACAGCATTTACGTTGCTTGTGGGAGACTTCAAGGATGATTTTTGGCATCACATTCTTCCCTGACCACCTTGGTGAGAGACTGCTGAGCTTCAAGCCTGGAGTAACCTCTGAGCCGTGCTACATGTGACCCTCAAGAAAACTAAAGCTGTTTAGAAACAAAAATACATAAGTAGAACTACTCAAACTAAAGTCTTAGTTTGAGTTTACCTACAAAATGGGAGAAATTACTTGTAAACAATATATCATTTGTAGGTTAGTATTCAAAATAAGGAATTAATGTAACTCAATAGCAAAAAACCAAATCCAAATAAAAATGGACAAATGACATTAATAGGCATCTTTTTCACATATAAAAATGGTTAGAAAAAATGGTAAGAGATGTAAAGATGTTCACTATTGTGTAAAGTACTTGCCTTATATGCTGCAGCTTTGGTTCAATTCCTGACACCAAAAGTGGTTCCCACGAGTACCTTTAAATATGATCCCTGAGCCTGGAGCTAGGAGTAAGTACTGGGCGCAGCCATATGTGGCCATAAGTATCCCCTCCAAAAAAAGTTGTTCAACCTCATTAATCAACAGAGAAATTCAAATGCAAATCCAAACTGCAATCCTTTATCAGCTTTAATCTGTTATTACTTGTTACGAAAAAAATGTAAGAAATAATAAGTATTAATGATATAGAGAAAATGGGATCTTCCTCTAATATTCTCTATGGGTATAAATAATAATAACAATCACTGTATCATTGTCTTCTTGTTGTTCATCTATTTGCTCGAGCAGGTGCCAGTAACATCTCCATTTGTCCCAGTCCTGAGATTTTAGCAGTCTCTCCTTACTTGTCCTTCCCAACGCTGCCTTATTGGACACTCTATTAGGGTCAGGGAAATGAAGCCTATTATTGTTACTGTTTTTGGCATATCAAATACACCATGGGTAGCTTGCCAGGATCTGTGGGCGGGATAGTATCGGTAGCTTGTCGGGCTCTCTGAGAGGGATGGAGGTTAAGTCCATCTCATAAGAGAATACAAGCAAGTATGTTAAAACCAAACACATGTGCACTGCTTCAGTGGGCTAGATAGACTATAAGAGGATCTGCAGCTGTGAATGTGGCCGTGTACTTCCAGGAGCTTTGTTTTATAGTCTCTGGATCTTGGCTGTTGATGAGATTACATGGCGCTGGGGCAGTTTGTGAGTGTGACTGCCAAGCTACTGGAAAATGGGGGATCCGGGTGGAGGAGGCCCAGTCCTGATTCGAGCAGGCTTGGAGATCTCAGCCCTGGGTCCCGCATACCTGGGTTCCTTTGCCAGTTCCTTCATGCATGAGGCTCGTCTGAGCGTGTGGAGAGTGGCCTTGAGCATGGCTGTGACTAGGTTCTGGAGGTTTTCAGCTGCCAGGATTCTGTTTGGGGAGGGGAGGGCTGGAGCAAGAGCACAGTGGGTAGGGCGTTTGTCTTGCACGCGGCCGATCTGGATTTGATTCCTCTGTCCCTCTTGGAGAGCCCAGCAAGCTACCGAGAGTATCCTGCTCACACAGCAGAGCCTGGCAAGCTCCCTGTGGCATACTCAATATGCCAAGAACAGTAACAACAAGTATCACAATGGAGACATTACTGGTGCCCGCTCGAGCAAATCGATGAACAATGGGAGGATAGTGCTACAGTGCATATTGGTCTGGTCAGTGTACTACTACTACTACTACTACTAATGATAATAATAATAATAATAATAATAATAACAATAATAATAATAATTCAGGATTGGAATTGCTAGCATTTGAATAAAAATTAAGTTTCTAATCATCTATAAAATTATACTGATTTAATGTAGACATTTAGGTCAGACACATGGATTTTTGCTCCTTCTTTGATCTTTGCAAATCATATGTAAGCCCCGTTACCTCTTTGTTTCTAATTCTAAAGTGGAAATGAAAAGAGCTATCTCCTTGAGTTGTGACCCTTAAATATATAATGTTTCATGACTATCCTGTTGCTTCTGTAACTGGCTTTTCCTCAAATAAAGGAATATTTAATCAATCAGATAGGCAAAAATAACCCCACCTGCCCCCAAACTGGCAGACCAACTGCAGCTCTCCTATCAAAGCATGGATACCCAAGCTTGGGTGTATACTTTCACCATTATAAATTCCTTTAGGTTTCAATGTACACTCGCCAACCCTTGAATTGTTTCTGACAATAAAGACAAGCCTGGTCTTAGCCTTGTGGCCAGGTTGTTCTCCCCTTGTCTGACCCTACGAGTAAGATTTCATTTGGATTCATGTTCTATGGCTCCCCTAAGTCTTAGGCTCCAGGCTAAAAGGGTCAAACTTCCTCACCATGCAGATCAAGCCCACTCAGTGTAGCCTGATGTCTGCTTTTGTAGAACATAGTAATCCTGTGCCAAACAGAAACTCAGCTGCATTGTCTATTTTATGCAGACCCCTTGAGACTTGTATTCTGGCAACAAGACAGACAGGTGAAAGGCTATTCTATCTAGACCAGGATCTTAGGTTTCTTTACCTAAGAATAGATGCACCTTTACTATTTGATTGTGCTCAAATATGCACAACGAGAATGCGTATTTGAGCATTCTACAATATTAGACTTTAACTTCCCTCTCTCACTAGGATTTCTTTACTACTGCATCTCAAGCTGGGGAATCACCGTTGAGGGTAACTTTGTTATATCCACATTGTTAAAAAAACAAAAACTCATAAAATTAAAGATCTAATCAGCCTTATTATTAATTCATGAATCTAGCAGCATCTGCCTAGCAAGCCAAAAGGCCTATAAGGAATAATACAAGATGGAGAGTTTATATAGGCATAGAGAGGGTGAGGCAAGGTTATCAGCAAAAGACAATATTAAGCATTGTACATTTATTTCATAGAGGGATGGTTGGAAACTTAGGTGATGTTGCTAAGTGAAATGAGTCAGGAAGTGAGAACTGATGACTTTGCTAAGTGGAATATAATTTAAATCCAACAATTAGGCAAAAGGATACAAAATGAACCCTCAGATTTAATGGAATGCTAGCTACTTGAGGGAAAGAGGCAAAGGTGGAAGAAATGGGGTAGAAGGGTAATTGAGACAGTCAGATGACACCAGAAATCTTGATAAATATAGTGATATTTACAGGAGTAAAGAGATATGAAGACATACTCCCCAAACTTTTTAATAATTAGTTAACCAATGACAATGCAATTTGCATAGAAACAAAATGTTGTTGCAAGTAATGCTACTATCCCTCAAGGGAAAGTGGAGAGATATATAATCAGAAATATTACCCAACTGGTGCTGAGCAGGAAACTCCAGATTGATTTAAGATTACACCCTTGGGAGAGGCTGAAATACTACTAGGTTAGCTATTAAATACTGGTGGAGCCCTGCATAAATGACTACATTTTGGCTTCTTCTTTAATATTTTTTTTCTATTCTGAAAACTATTTTGCAAAGGCTAATTTGTTACAATAAAAGGATCTACTTTAGCCTGATTCATATAGCACGAAATCAATTCTTTTACTATCTTTGGTTACTTATTTTTATTTATATATGTTGCAGTTAAGATAGCATGGTTGAAATAGTATTCGTATTTATGCTGTGGTATACAAAATTACTTTCCCTGCAACACCACCATTTTGCCCAAGATCTCGCACTACTGCTTAGCTGTCCAGGAAGCTGAACAGTAACTGTTCCCACTTATCTTTCCCCTCCTGCCGATTTGGTGACCTCAGTTCTTATTCAAAGCCCAAGGTGCTGTTTTCATTAAATAGTATTGTCATTAGATGCTGTCCATTTCTTTGTTGTTGTTTTATTTATGCCACATGTGAGTGAGATTATTTGGTATTTATCCTTTTTCTCTCTGACCAATTTCACTTAACATGATCTCCTCTAACTCCAAGTTATAGCAAAGACAAGATCTCATCTTTTCTTGTTGTTGAGTAGCATTCATTGTGTAGACAATATCTTAACTTCTTTATCCATTCATCCATTGTTGGATACAGGTTGTTTCCATACCTTGACCCTCGTAAATAGTCCACAGTGGGCATGTGTTACATGCCATGAGTTTGATATATGCACATAGGTGTGCATATATCTTCTTAATTAATGTTTTTATGTCCTTGGGCTAGATGCCAAGGATTGGAACTGCTGTGTCCTACGGGAGTTCCATATTTATTTTCTGAGAACTATCCATACCATTTTTTCCATAGAGGCTGGGAACAGTTTATATTTCCACCAGCAATGAATAAGTGTTCCTTTTCCCCCCATATCCCCTCTAACACTGTCTACTTTTGGTCTTTTTGATATGAACCATTCTCACAGTGTGGGACGATATCTCATTTTTTGATTTTCCTTTCCATAATAAGTGATAAAAGAAACACTTTTTGTGTACCTATTGGATATGTACATGTTGTCTATGAGGAAATGTATGCTTATCCCCCTGTCTTTTTCTATGGTGTTGATTTTTTTCTTTTGAGTTTTTTTAAGCATGTATTTTGGATACTAATCTTTTCAGATGCATATAGCATGGGGAAAATGTAGAACACTTCACAAGCATTCACACTAATCTCTGTATCGTTTCATTGTAGTGTAAGTGCTGCCAATGTGGGTATAAAAATCAACCTTATATGGCCTCCTGTGTTAATATTTACTTAGATATTATTTGGGGGAGAAGCTGTGAGCGTGGGTATGTGGGGTATTCTGAGAGAAAGATAGAGAGAGAGAGACAGAGAGAGACAGAGACAGAGATTTTGTAGATTTGTAAAACTTAGTAGGGTGGCCATAACAGCATAACATATTCAGGGGTCAGAGAGATAGACAGGAGGTAAGATAGTTTCCTTGCATGTGGCCAACCCAGGTTCAGCTCCCAACACCACATCTATTCCTCTGAGCTTCACCACGAGTGATCCCTGAGCAGAGCGAGGAGTAAGTCCTGAGCACTGATGTGTTGCGTACAAAAGCTAAAAGCAAAAATTTTTCCTAAAAGTTCACATCCTGGGTGGCTAAATGATAAAAATGAAAAATCGCACAGTTCTGAAGGCTGGGAGATTTGCTCTCTCCCAAGGCCACTCTCTTTGCCCTGAAGATGGCCTTTTGCTACGCCCTTACATGGCCCTTTCTCTTGGCATGTTCAATACGGGTATTTTACCTTAGAAGTATGGAAGCCATTTAGAATCTTACCTTAGAACCTGATTTAACTCTTGTAACTTGGGCTGGAGTGATAGCACAGCGGTAGGGCGTTTGCCTTACAAGCGGCCAACATGGCCGACCCAAGTTCGATTCCTCTGCCCCTCTGGAGAGCCCGGCAAGCTACTGAGAGTATCTCGCCCGCACGGCAGAGCCTGGCAAGCTACCCGTGACATATTCTATATGTCAAACACGTTAACAAAAAAATCTCACAATGTTACTGAGCCCACTCGAGCAAATGGATGAACAACAGGATAGGTACAGTGACAGTGAACGGACTATTGAGTAGTGATCAGATCATTATGGTAAATTGATAGCTGTGAAAGCAATAGAACAAAGCAGCTTTCACCATAGGAGCAGTTTTAGCCAGTAATACAGATCTGAGCTAGCTGAAGGAGGACTTGGAAGAAATGGTTGCTGTTGGAAACTTATTTTGGGCTTACTTATTTATCCATCCTCTAGTACACCTGTGATGTTTATTTTTAGTTAAGGGTTTTGTGGATACAATATGGCCTTCAGCTTATGAAATAATCCACTTTATGCTGTGGTCACCTTGATTTCATGATATTTTCCCCACAGTTTTAAAAATCTGATATTTGATTTGCATAACTAGTTCTGAATCTCATATATTCTCCTCATAAAATTCTATAGATAAAACTAACCTATAAAATATTGTTACTCTGTTTACCAACTTATTCAGTCATCAACATTTTATAAGATTAGATCTGAGCACATGCCTTCTTTTATGTCTCAGGAGAATCACCCTCTCCCCCACAAAATGAAGAAGGGAAATAAATCATAGCCCAGATGCTTTAATTATTTTATCCCCAATCTATGTCAAGTCTAATACCCCAAATCTAGTTTGTTTTATTATCTTAAGTGTCCAGAGAAGACACATTTATAAAACAGATGGCACATTAGTGGTTTCTGGGACTGGGAATGGGAAGAAGGCTTAACTCTGCTTCAGGTAGGAGAGAGCTTATTAAGGGAATATAACATAATAAAGCTATTTTTATGATGATGGCTGTATTACTTTGTACAGCTACTGAAAGCATTGACATGTAAACTTGAAGTGAGTACATTTTACTATATCTAAAATATGCTTCTATATGATTATTTAAAAAATAATGCTCAAAGTAAAGGGTTTTTTTTGTTTTGTTTTTTATGTAGAAGTACTGCTATTTGTTCAGCCACTGATTAGCTGATTGATTTGGGCATCAACACCACCTTACTTTTTTTTTCCATAGTTTTGTTTCTTTATTTATTTTCCTTCTTATATTTATCTATTGAATCACTGTTGGAAAAGTTACTAAGCTTTCAGGTTTAAGTCTCGGTCATACAATGATCAAACACCTCTCCCTTCACCAGTACTTATTTTTCCCCACCAAGAACCCCAATGAGTTTAATTTTTTTAATTTTATTTTATTTTTCCTTTTTTTGGTCATGTCCAGTGGTACTTAATGAACTATGCAGTGCCAAACATGGAACTGGGGTTCCTGCATGCAAAGCACTTAAAGTGTTTGGACTATCTCCCTATCCTAGAGTGTCTACTTCCAGTGAAATGTTACAATTAGGAATCAGTTGATTCTCTAGCACTTTATGCTTACACAAAATATGATTTTGTTTAAGTTCCTCAAAGAAAAAAATGAAATGGAAATCACTCTGCTGAGAAAAGACAGAACACTCCTAAGAAAACAAACAAACAGGCATTGCTTTATGTTGAAATGGAGAAACATGCTTTATGTTGATATGTTGAAGTTTGCATAAGTTCTATGATGCTTGTTTAATAATAATAATCACGATCACAGTCCTCCCATTGTTCATCAATTTGCTTGAGTGGGCCCAGTAACATTGTGAGACTTGTTATTGTGTTTGGCATATCAAATACGTCACAGGTAGCATGCCAGGCTTTGCCATGCAGGCAAGACACTCTCGGTAGCTTGTCGGGCTCTCCGAGAGGCGCAGAGGAATCAAACTCGGGTTGGCCATGTTGGCTGCATGCAAGGCAAACACCCTACCCGCTGTGCTATCGCTCCTGCCCAATAATAATAATTTAAAAAAAAGAAAGAAAAACCATGGTGCATAAGGCCAGGGAGAGAGTTCAAATCGTGCCAGCAGGACTAGCATATAGAAAACCTGAAGGCTTTCCCTCCCTACACTGATGGTCCCCTCAGCATTGTCAGCTACAACACCAATGGTCTTCACTCACCCCCAGCTATGGCCTGAGTGACCCGTGGGCCATAGCACCACTTCCCTACTGTCCTATCACTAAACCACCAGGCTTGCATGACCAGGCCAAGTGGCCTAATGATTGAGGACTCTATATAAAATAGAGAGTACTCTACTTATTCAGAGAATAAGTAAAAGGCTCATGAATTGTTTCCCAACACTGCAAGTATGAAATAAGTAAAATAAAATGATCTGCTTTTCTAAAAATTTATGCTTGCAAAAACTACATTTTTGTTTTACTGTTGTCTCTAATGAAACTACATGCCCCAGCAGCTAATCGACGGAACATATCAATAGAGTTTGATAGATTACTCTTCGTACAAGGATTCACATTCCAGCTAGACTGTAAGATCAGCAAACTCTTCTCTATTATTGCGATCACTGAAATTTGTGTAAATAATTAAAACATAGTAAAAAAAAGCACACATCTCAAAAACTCAGAACCCACAACATAGTTACACTTACCACAGGCAATCACTGGGAGTGTCTGGTGTAGCCTGTCAAAAGTCTTGCATACAGATGGGAACATTTATCTGCATTTGCCAAAAAAAAAAGGGAATAAGAATCACATTTTATATAGTAAAATGTTAATGAAGATTTAATAATTAAAAAGCACAATTTTTTTAAGATTTCTGGTAAGAATAAGTCATCAATATTTTCTAGTTTCACCAAGTAACACATCTCCCTATTGAGAAATGATATTTATTTATATGGAGATTTTAATAAAATTATATATAAGATATAAGATATAAAATTATCTATAAGATGGGCTGAAGCAATAGCACAGTGGTTAGGGCATTTGCCTTGCACGCAACCTACCCTGGTTCGATTCCTCCATCTGTCTCAGAGAACCCCACAAGCTACCGAGAGTATCCCGCCTGCACAGAAAAGCCTGGCAAGCTACCCATGACATATTCAATATGCCAAAAACAGTAACAACAAGCCTGACAATGGAGATGTTATTGGTGCCCGCTCGAGCAAATTGATGAACAACAGGAGGACAGTGCTACAGTGCTATCTATAAGATTAGATTATTTTTCAGGTTTTTGTATACTCCTATCCTCAATAGGTCTCACTGTGGATTAAAGGGATGAGTATACTGCTTTTTTTATATTGACAAATTGCCTCACCCACAACCACTAATCGTAAGCTTTGTGCAAATTAAAGTAATAGAGTATAAATAAAATGGAACTACTCATAATGTGCCTTTTGTGGTAGGTAAACCTTAATCTTAACCATTAGTAGACAGGAAAAAGGAGAAAAAAAGTGTGGCCACATATGCATCAACTTCACACATTATAACATAAGCAAAGGTGTAAGATAGAAATTGGATTTAATATAGATACTGCATCTGAGTAAGATGCCAGCTTGATTGAAAATAAGGAGGTGAGTCACAGAAAATGAAGTTAGATTGCACAGGAACATGGAGGCAAATTTCTTAGCTGATAGAGAAGTGCAGAGCACTAGAAGGTGTAAAAGCAATGTCTGATTGTTTTGTGTTTTAGGGGTATCCTGTATTTTCTCAGCATAGTAATTTCTATTTAATTTTTTCTTTCAGGAACTAAAACAAAATATTCTGTGTAAGTCTGAACATAAAGTATAAGCAAATCAGTTGGTTCCTAAATTATGAAAATTGTTATTTTCTTTCTAAGGAAAAGGATTTAACAGGCTAAACATTAAGTTGTACTGTAATTTTCCAGCATTTACTGTTTTGACTTAAATTATCTTCATTTAACATGTGGTATTTAAGATTCTCTTAGTTTGAGAATTATCAGAATAAGATATTGATATTGGTGTCAGTATTTTTGAGATTCTTAATTTTAGCCGGGAACATACCTGTTTTATGCAGTATTGAACAACCTATGTGGAAGCATTTAATAGACTGTCTTAGTTTGCTTTAAAAATAAAATAAAGCTGCTTCTTTTAATAAAAAAGATGATATTTAAATATCAAAATAAAGATCATTTTTGTTTGTTTATGTGATTATGGTTGATATAACGGATGCATAATATATCCAGATTTTTACAAAGACATGTTATATTTGTATAAACTCCATTTCTAGTCCAATCTAAATGGTTTGGGTTGCTTTTCTCACTTGGTCAACTTTAATTATTGTCTAATTGCTTTTCTCAACAAGGTAAGCAGAGGTGAACCACCAATATTTGAAATCAGACTAGCCTGGTTTGAATCTTGCCTCACCTAATTAATCAATTCTGTATCTTTGTGCAGGTCACTTCTATGAATATGTTTCTTTATCTGGAAGTGAATAGAAAATACTGCCTAACTCTGAGGAATTTTTTTCCTATCTATGAAACACAATGACAAAAGCATGTAACAAAGCAACTGGTATACACCACCAAGAAAATAACATAGAATAGCTGTTATTATTAAAAGCATGATCAGAAAACAAAGACTGAAGTTTAATGCATGGAAGACTTGTTATTCCTCCTCAGCATGAAGGAGGTTCACATCAAATTATGCTTTTAACACCAATTTAGAAGGTAAAAGGTAAAGGCCCTCCCGTTGATTGTCGATTTGCTCGAGCGGGCCCAGTAACGTCTCCATTGGAGATTTTGTTGTT
>JAOXYA010410770.1:0-17663 GCA_028565675.1 Sorex palustris
AGCAAACACGGGGTTTTGTGTACGGATAGTAAATACAGTGCGGCTGAGTTACTGGGTAACAACACACACACACACACACACACACACGCCACAAAGCTCCACAAAGCTCTCCACCCCCCAAAAGTGTGTTCTAATTACTACAGACCATTTACACCTCTGTATCATACGCATGAAGAAAGTCTGCCAAATATTTTCCTCTCCCCAAGTAACACACATGGATTCAAGTAAAACTCTTTAAAAGGAACAAAGTTTTGACTTTTACTCATTTACTAACTAAAGAATACTAAGTAGGGGGCTGGAGGAATAGCACAGCGGGTAGGGCATTTGCTTTGCACGCAGCGGACCCAGGTTCAATTCCCAGCATCCCATATGGTACCCTGAGCACTGCCAGGAGTAATTCCTGAGAGCAGAGCCAAGAGTAACCCCTGTGCATCGCGGGGTGCGACCAAAAAGAAAAAAAAAAAGAATACCAAGTAGATTAACAAATACAGTCACACAACGATTGATACTTTTACCAACAGCTCCCCACTCAAGGGCAAAGGCTCTTGTTTCAGATGCAGAGTAGTACTGAACTACAAAAGTACTTCTCACATATGAATAATAAGAACCAACATTATTGGAAAAATGGTCAACTCTGATGAATATAGAAATTAATTAGTACAGAATATGCAATTTTTAGCTCTAAACTTAGCAGGCTAATTAAATTTTTTAAAAAGTCTATATATATATAAACTTTAAAGAAACAGATGACATGCATTATATACCATATATTATCTATAATTATATATATATATATAATCTTAAATTATCCTTCCCTGCGAAGAAAACCATTTGAAGTGAGTTTAAAATTGTTCTCATCTTTTCTATTACTCTAAACAAAGTGCAGAGGAAATTAAGAACAGCATTCAGAAACAGTTGGAATGCTGGGGACCACCAAATTGAGGGTCTGACTGGGTACTGAAAGACACACTGGCTGGACCAACCCACAGGCGTATTTGGAACTGTTCCTGCAGTATGGGAACCTGTAGGGTGGTGGCTGAGATGGTGAGTTTAACACATCTTACTGAAAAAAATGACAACAAACCTGGAGTCTGGGTACTACCATTTTGCAGTGAACTCTTTTCTGATCTCTATTATATCCAGACCCTCAAGTTTAACTAGCAAGTGCAGCTAGTTAATACATACATACCAAAACGGGCAGAGAGCAATGGAGAGAACATAGGAGGCTGTTTCATTATAGGAGGGAGAACCATAGGAAGCTGCTGGCCCTGAAGCTTCAGCTTGATGAGTTTCATAGCTATGGAGAACTCTTGCTGATCCATCTTTCCATCTTTGTTCAGGTCTGATAAAGCCCTACAGGAATCATGAGGTGAACATATTAATATGCAGAATCAACATCACTTTTGAAGATGAGAAAATAAATACAGTAACATGGTGTTCACATGTAGATTCTCAAATATATACTTAGGTATCTGTGTGTTTCTATGTAATTTTATATGGTGTGTGTGTGATTTTAGGGGGAGGGGTGTTGGGCTACACCTGGCAGTACTCAAGGGCTTACTCCTGGAGGGTTTGAGACCATATAGGTTGCGGGGATCAAACCTGGGTCAGTCACATACAAGGCAAGCACTCTAACAGGTGTATACTATCACCAGGCAAGTGCCCTACCAGATATACTATTGCAAGGCAAGGGCCCTACCAGTTGTACTATGGAAAGGCAAGTATCCTACCAGCTGTATTATCGCAAAGCAAGCACCCTACCAGCTGTACTATAGCTCCTGCTCAACAATTCTGTAGGTTTAACAAAATGTTAAAACCAGAAAAATGTTGATCAAAGATAGAATCTAATAAAATAGCATCTAATAAAAAAGGTCTATTTGCAATGAATTCTACCAGTGTGGATGGAAAGAGATTATTCAAGAGAATAATCATTCTAAGTTAAATTTATTAATCTACTCAAATATTTACTGAAGATCTGCTATACCAGGTATGGGAATATTCCAAGTGGAAAGAAAGATGGCAGAGGGGTTAATAATTACTATATGTTAAAAAACACAAAATCAAAGGGAGGCGTATATGCCGAGCAACATCGGGGCCCCAAGTTCAAGTTCAACACTACATGGTCCCTTGAGCACTACGAGGTGTGGTCCCCAGCAGTGCTTGGCCCAAGTAGCACTGCATTTTGGAGCCCAGCGGGTTTAAGTGTTGCTAGAATGATCCCTAGCCTGAGCACTGCTTGGGAAGCTTCACTAAAACCAAAACCAAAAATAATTTTTTATTATTATTATTTTGGGCTGGAGCGATAACACAGTGGTAAGGCGTTTGCCTTACAAGTGGCTAACGTGGCCGACCTGAGTTCGATTCCTCCACCCCGCTTGGAGAGCCCGGCAAACTACCGAGAGTATCTCGCCCACATGGCAGAGCCTGGCAAGCTACCCGTGACGTATTCGATATGCCAAATACAGTAACAAGTCTCATGATGGAGACGTTACTGGGCCCACTCGAGCAAATCGACGAACAACGGGAGGACCGTGACTGATTATTATTTTGGCTTTTTGGGTCACATCTGGCAATGCCCACGGGTTACTCCTGTCGCTGCACTCAGGAATTACCCCTGGTGGTGCTCAGGGGACCATATGGGATGCTGGGGATTGAATCCAGGTTGGCCGCGTGCGAGGCAAACACCCTACCTGTTGTACTCTTTCTCCAGCCCCCCTGTTTTTAATTTTTAATCTACAGATTATAACAAAAAATTCTTTAAGGTAGAAACAAGTGTTCTGTTTAAAGCTTATGAGTTAAGTAAAACTAAAAAATGGCAGAAAAGACTTTTGAGACTGACAGATTACAAAGGAATATATTTCAGTGGGCTGGGGAGGAAGTTCAAAGGGCTAGTGTGCATCCTCTATGTGCAGGGCATCCAGATTTGCTCCATGATGCCCAACTGTCCTCCAAACACCACTAGAAGTGACCCCCTCAGAACCATAGGATGTGACTCCTCCCCAAAGGAAAAAAAGATGATTATGTGGAAAGTAATACATACATCTTATTTCCTCAAAATTCTAAACTATATACACATTTGTAGTATAGAACAAAATCTCAATTATTAAAATTTTATTTAAAAATTGAACACTCAATTACAAGTAAAAACAGCCATATTAACAGTAAAAAGCAAAATCAGAAATGTTAGTTTAATTATGAAAGAAAAAACTTTACCATATTTCAGCTAAAATGGAAGCTGGCAGGCCTGACTGGAAGAAAAATGTCCGAGCCTGATCACCTGAAGGTAAAATAAAACAAAAATCAAGCCAGCATATCAGTTAATTATTTCAATAATAGTAAGCAATAGTAATAGCAATGTTACTAATTCATTATTATTTACTAGATCATCGAAGAATAAATCAAATACAACTACACATCATCTGTAAGACTTAGATATTGTAAAACAAACAGAAAAACACTGCCAACTAATTTTTTACCTATTAACCTGCAAGATTTAGTCATGCTACTTTTTTCCACAATAACCAGGGTCTTACTTGAAAATATTTCTATCTACTAAAATACATAGTTTAAAACACTATTCCCTAGAAGAGTTTTAAATAAAATATGGCATGTCAGAGAGAGGACGATTGGTGGGTGTCTCTGAACCCTGTATGTCCAGCTGTGAATGCCAAAAACATAAGATTCTTGCTGCTCTCTACCAAGCTCTTTTCTCAGGGCTGGGTTTGCAGTGGGCAATCTGAGGAAAACAGACTACCTCCCTGGGATGAAGCAGTCACTCTCTGACAGTTTCTTGAAATATACTGCATCCCCTCAAGTTCGGCACACCTCTGCTGTCACAGCCACTGCATCCTTCTGGGGCTCACCTATCACCCTAAGGGACTTAGGAGACAGAGACGTTAACAACCAGGAGGTTCAGACTGCTCTCTGCCACAGGAACACAACTCTTCACACTGACTTAGGAAGATGAGCCCTTCTTCTGCCCTCCAAGAAATAGGAACAGACCAAGTTATGAGCTGAGTTATCAAACCAGGGAGAGTAGCTATTCTTGTAAAAGTACGAATAACATCAACTGGTCACAAATAACTGGAATGGTTAGAGAATCTGGATGGATCCCATGGTCAGGCCAAGTGGTTCTCAGAGCACAGATCACAGGCGAGCTGTGACCATCACCATGACCTCAGGGGAGCTACGCATCTTGGGATGACCACAGCAGTGGCTACCAAAAGGGGCACTAAGAAAAGGTTATTAGTGCAGGATTTGAACTACAGTATATGGTAAATATTAGTCATGATAGCTATTATTTATACTAGTGTTAATAAGTTGGGAGCACTGGCACATGAAAGGATGTATTTAAAAAAATTGAAAAAAATATCTGAAATACAATGTCTAAATTAATCTTATTTGGCTGTGGGGTTCTCTTTCAAAATGAGGGCTGGCATCAATAACAATTGGCATGGCCTCTCAAAATCTTTCAAAAGACTGACATTACAAAAAGCAGGATCAGAAAATTCTTTATTATTTTCAAAGAAGTGGCTCTGTAGATACACATTCTACTAAACTACAGCAATACTTATTATCATGTTAGTAGTTGGCACTGAATATTAAAGAGGATATTAATAAAATTTTTTGGAAGAGAGTTTCAAATACTTAAAGAAATAAATCAAAATCTTTCTTGGGGTGGGGGGAGGCAGAGGCTCCCAAACAGTGCTCAGGGGAGTCAGGGAGCTCTTCCAATGGCAGGCTGGCTGCGGTCTATTGCTCAGGTCTGAGGATGCAGTGTTATTTAGGACTTGTGGTGCTCACAGGGTGACACCTGGTGGTGCTCAGATGTTTCCAGGTCTCCAGGGCTTTACCGAGCAATGGTCGGGAGCAGCATGTGGTGCTAGAGATTGAACTGAAGCCGGGTCAGGGCGTGTGCAAAGGCACATACTCTAACCCCAAGACTCTTTCCCAGCAGCTGAGCTTTTGAAAAATAATTTTTAATTGGGGTAACATGGTTTACCTGAGCTACAAACTCAAATCTGCTCCATCTCTCCTACTTGCTCAGCTCTGTTGTCAAGAGTCAAACGGTTTAAAACAGAAACTCTTTTTATTGGGAGGCTGGGGCAGGATAGAGGTTGAGCCATACCCGGCAGTGTTCAGGGGTCACTCCTGGTCTGCACTGAGGAATGACTCCTGGTGGGCTCGGGAGATCATACGGGATGCTGGAAACTGAACCTGGGCTAGGCACGTGCAAGGCAAACGCCCTACCCACTGTGCTAGCTCTCCAGCCCCCTTAACTGGAAGCTCTTGACTAGGTAGAATCAGGAAAAGATCTTCTGTATACCAACTCCAAATCCAAACTAAGATGAAATAAAGCATTTAAAATGTTTTTAGAATTCTGTTTGATATTAGTTTTATGGCAATACAAATTTGATGGCAGTCAAAATTTAACTTCTGTCATGAGAAAAGGAATCTAATTCAAATTCAGAAGCAACATAGAACACAAACCTGTTATGTAACCTCCCAAGGGTTTGAGGCTCTCAAACTGCTTATCATGCTTGGTGCGTTCTTCTGACGTAATAGCCCACATGTTTGGCCCTCCTAAAATACAAGTGAAAGACAATGAAATTATGGCGTGTATACACAATGTGCAAAACACAATTCCAAAATTAAGTATGAATCACAAGTGACATTTAATGACAGGTGACATGAATAGCAAGCTCTTACACAATCAGACACAGTATGGCAAACCATGAGGTTTTTTATCCATTCACTCAATTAATATTGATTGAGCAATTATTACTGCCACTTCTTGGAAATCGAACGATGAAGGGCCAGGGAGATGGCTCAAAGGGCTGAAGCGTGTCTTATACACAGGAGGCTTAGGTTAAATCACCTCCTGAGCACTGCAGGGAGTGACACCTGAGTACCAGTGACACTTATGACCCAAACCAAGCAAAAAGCTGCGGGTTCAATTCTCAGTACTACATGATTCCCCAACACTGCTGGGTACAGCCCCCAAGCAGAAAGTAGTCCCTGTGCACCGCTGGGTAGAGTCCAAAAACAAACAAAAAGAATTCTGGCCTCAAGGAACTCTAGCACGGTGATTTGACCAGCACCAGCCCATAGACCAGAGCTAGTCCAAAGCAATTTCCTTCCAGAAAAAGGCTATTGCCACTCAGCATGTGGTCTCTGGGTCAAGAAACAGCAATGGAACTTTTTCAAGGACCAGAGGTTCTTTCCATCTGCGGATGGTTCTGGGTACTAGTAGCTGAAAACCACTTTCGATTAAGCAGGGCAGTAAGATTACCCCCTGGAGCCCCAAATATTACAAAGGCACCCCAGGTGAAAAAGATCACAAAAATGGGGGACCACGGCACGAGACTAGAAAATCAATCAGTAGGACAGGGGAGTCACAGGGAGGAAAAAGAATAAGAAAGTCTTCCAGAAAACAACTCTGAGCAATTCTGGAATCCAGCTGTGGAGAGTCCTAAGCAGAAAGACCAAATGCAGTGCTGATCTAAGTTCCAGGCACCATGGAAGGACAGGAATGGTAAGACTGGGATGCTGCCTTTAAGCATGGCTTGATATTTTTGCCACGGGAAGCAGCAGGACAAAGCAGAATTCACAAAAGGGCTGAGCAGAAGTCAAAGCAGGGGCCAAATGCTGCAAGTGTACTGAGCAGACTAGTGGCTAAAGCACCCACCAAGGCAGTGGTCAGAAATAGGCAGAACCAACTGCAAAGGGTGGGCATTAAACATCATCCTCAAGAGCTTGCCATTTACACTGGAAATTATAGAGACACATGTAATACTTAAAAACAATTAAAAGCCAGAGTGACAATACAGTGAGTAGGGTGCTTGCCTTGCACATGGCTGATCTGGGTTCAATCCCCAGCACCACATGTGGGACGTGAGCACTGAACCAAAAATAGCCCTGAGCACTGCTGGGTGTGCTCCCCCCCAAAACAGTAGTAACTTTAATTTGGAGGAGGCAAAGAGATTAGTTAAGGCACTTGCTTTATACACAGCCATGCCTGGTTCAAACCTCAGCACCACCTAATATGGTGACTGCCCATGTGCTGGCTAGGGGTGGTGCCCACGTACATTCTGGTCTGACCTTACTGCTTTCTGGAGAGAGAGAGAGAGGGGTTGTCACATGCTCATGGAGAGTGTGGGCTGTCACACTCCTGGCTGCAGCCCTGTGGAACGTGCTGGGCTCACACCCTTTAGCTGCAGTGCTCACACACCTGGCCATACTGTAGTTGCCCATTGCTGGAAGACAGCAGAGCTATATGGCACAAACAGCAGAGCTGCCAACACTGAGGTTTGGTGTACATGCATCCCACATGCCCACAAGGCCATGGAGCATCCTCCTGCCCCTGCAGAAGCAGCTGTATGGGAGCAGACTGCCAGGCAGAGCCCGCAGTAGAGGGAGGGTGCGAGCACCACCTGGCGGAGCCCTGGAGCTCAGCTGGGCCCAGGAACGCTGCTGCTCTCTAGCACTGTGAGGTGGGTCAGCTGGAATTCCAGAACTAATCAGGTGAGCAGGGCCCCAAAACCTTCCCTGCCAGGAGGAAATGGTGCAATAAGGAACACGAGACAGCAGGTCCCAAAAGGTAAGGTGGCTTTACAGGAAAATGAGGTCATGGTCCACATGTGGAAAATGTTTTCATTCCACTGTTTGAAGAGGAACTGTGGGCTCCCATAGGAACCCCACAGGCTTGGGCTTCATTAGAGGAACTGAAGTCAATGGTGTCCCCCCAGGCTACTAGACTGCTCAGCACCAGGAGGGAACCACAGGACATGGGTTCTGGAACTCTTGCCAATGGTCCGCTGTTTGGTTCGATATTTGAAAAGTTTCGAGTAACAGATGAAAGACAATTTCTCTGAGCTACAAACTCAAAGCATAATTGAATGGTTAATTGAATTGTCTGTATTACTTAATGTGAATTCTCTGTTAGGGGTCTATTCTGATTTATTCTGGAGTCAAGCTACTTCATTTCTAACACAGAGGATGCTTCTCTCTCTCTCTCTCTCTCTCTCTCTCTCTCTCTCTCCTGTGTGTGTGTGTTTGCGCACATGCCCACGCATGTGCTTGGTGAGATCTCATTACATGAGGCCTTAGCATCTGCTGCTCTCATCAGATTAACTACATCGGGCCTTGAGCCCCTCTAGATGACTGAGAGTGCCTCAAACTGTTGATGATGTTTTTCAGGCTGCAAATGAGCCCACAATGTCTACACCAAGGAGCCTCTGAAATCAGTGTGCCAGGTTTGAGCTTCTGTACCATTGGCACACAGACACTGACATAACTCATGGTGAAATTTGCTCCATGACGTACTAACATCTAACTCAATTTCTATGGTCTCCTCCAAATCCACAAAGGTTGTCTGGTCCCCAGATGTGACTGTCCCCCCAGGAATGATCATGCCCTCTTAGGTGCTCCCTGGCCAGTGCTCAAGACCAATGATGTGGGGAGGTCGGGGGGGGGAGGGCATAGGGACCCAGGGTTCTCCTCTGACCACTCCTGACCTGGAGGCATCTTTCCCTCCTCTCACAGCAATCACAGAGAGCCAGTGGCATGGCCTCTGGCAGGCAGCACCTGGACAAGGGGCCCGGGAGCATTCAAAGCTAAATACTGGAACGTTCCTGTCCATCTTCTTAACCTTGAACCCTTCTGGACCACTAGAAATAACTAAGTGGACAGCTGAATGGGATGTCCAGGCTTTGTGGAGCTACAGAGAGACACATAGGCCTTTGAGAGGAGGAAATATCAGGGCCTCAGGACTTAGGAGGGCAGTGGGAGAGACTCATGGGTCTTGAATTCTCTGTTAGGAGACCACTCATGGGTCTCGCCCCTGTCCTTGGGGTGAGTCTCCACTGATCCTCTCCAGGTGGCTTAACGGGAGAGAAGGCTGCAGAGGACTGTGTGGTAATGCATGTCTGACCCCCGTGGCTACCTCTGACACTGAGTGGGAGGCTGTTCTAGTCTCCTGCAGCCCTTCCCCTCCCCCCATCCTCTGGCAAGCACCTGGCAACAGCTTGTGAGTATCAGTTCCCCTTCTGTGACCCCAGTTACTCCAGACCAACAGGCGAGTCCTCACTCGCCTCCAGCAGTCATTCAGCTCTGACGGATTTCCGCCACTAACCCCTGCCTTACCCAGAGCACTGTTTCCACCCACGGAGTTGCAGGGTCAGGCCCGGGTGTACTGGTGGATACCTTTCCACCAGCTGAATCTGGCTGCTGCTTGCACTACCCCTGCTCCTGCATTCTGCAAACTCAGTCCATCTCCACTACAAACAACACTCCTCTGCGCCTCTGTGGAAACCTAGTTAATGTGCTTCATAGGATCTAGAAACTTGCTGAAGTTTCTGGTACACCGATGGAGAATTTTCTATTTCTTATAGCTACCTCAGCTATTTTTTGTAATGTTTTCTTTGATCATTTAAACAGTATTGGGAAAGGAAAGGAAACAAACATGAATTTAAATCACTACTTGAAACCAGACTTAGCCTTGAGTTGTGAGTACACATATTAATTAACGAGACAGCTCCAGAGAACCAGAGAATAACAAGGGCTAGAAATAATACAGTATGAGGCCACAAAGGCACCAAGGAGATTAGGTTTGAAAGATCAAAGAGTATAAAGGTGGGGGCAGGGAGGAGGGCGCCAGGGAGGCACAGATAGTACAGTGGATAGGGCACTTTCTTTGTACATGGCCAACCTTGGTTCCATCCCCTCAATCACATCTGGGCCCTGAGCCCTGCCAGTAGTGATCACTGAGCACAAAGCCAGAGGTAAGCCCTGAGCCCCACTGAGTATGCCCTTCCCCCAAAATAGATTAAAGATACAGTTGTCAATTTAAAACAGGCTGAGCTCTCACACCATGAGAAACAATAATCTGAGCTCTTTCCCATTTTCTTTGAAAATGGGGCCCCGTCTCCACTTTCCACCATTTCAGGTCAGGATGGAGCAGCAGAAGGTAGAAGGAGAGAGGAGCGGAATGGCGGGTCTGTCCCTGGCTGTGCGCCTTGGGCAGCTCTCTCATCCTCCCCCTTACCCCGACCCAGGAGTCTTCCTTCCTGAGAATGGTGTACGTACAGATGCTTTTGGGGGGAGGGGGGGTGAGGCACATCCGCAGCAGTGCTCAGGGTTTCTTCCTGAGGGGCTCAGGGACTGCTGGGAGTGCTGGGTCAGCAGCATCCAAGGCAAGCGTCCTACCTACTGTACTATCTCGTCTATTGCAGGCAGTACTCGACTAGTCAATGAGCTACACTGGGGGTTTCCACCCCTGACTGAGTCACGTGGGGGAACCGTGGGGCATGCATAGGAAGAGGGAGACTATCTCACCAGGTGAGTTAAGTCAGAATCTCTGGGGGACAAGGAAAAGGATGCATAACTTTCTGAATGCCCTCTGGGTAATCTGACCATGCTGAGGGGGTAACACCAAATCCTGTGCACCCACTTCCTTCAAGGCCACTGCCCCCACTGCTGCCTAGTAACTAGACAGTGCCAACCAGTGATCTATGCACTATCTTACCCACTTTTGCCCAAGGACACATCTCTCCCTCAGGTCAGTCTCACCTCCCTCCTTCTTCCTCAAATACAAACATCTGACAAGCTATCTTACAAACCCCTTCTCTATCATTTAGTCTGAAAGTCTGACATTAGCAGAGTGAGAGTAGTACTAATTAGAGGTAGAGACTTTACAAGCATTACCTTATGCCAGGAACTATGCTAAGCATATTAATGCTATATATTTTTTTCAAAAACAGTTTAATTTTAAAAATGAGAAAAGTGGTGGAGTTCATGCCCAATTCAATCAGCCTAATCGATGGCTGAATAAATAGCAATACTCTTACATTAAAAAAATGAGAAAAGTAAAAATGCTAATTGGGGCAGGACAAGGATAAACAAACAAACAAAACACATCATGTGAATGCACTGGTCACATTTAATTTTCCAAAACTCCACAAGGTGGTTGTAAATATATGACACAACAAAGCTGAAGTATGGGGCTGTGGAACCCTGTTTGTAGCTAGAATTTTCTCTAATTTATTACTACAAAGTTGTTCTTAGCTATTGAATCACAATACCTCCCTGACTGCTCTGAAATTGTAGTTTAGTAGTGCTATTTTTGTTATTTTGAAATGATTGTAACATAATAGATAGAAAAAGCATCTGAATTGATATTTGACAATAAATCCCTGAGTCTCTGTTATGCATCAAAAGAACAAAATTTTCCCTTAATGTATCTTAAAACAGTTTTCAGAATAGACTATATTGATTATGTAACAAAGAGGTAGGGAGGAAGTGACATTAGTATATACGTTTAAAAATTTAGCATGAGGAAAATAAAATAAAGCCCCAAGATGAAAGGAATGGTAGCAACACAATCCCGAAAAGTAACTTCTAAAAAATCCCATAAACTTGGGGTGGGGTAGGTAGCCCAGGGGCCAATCAGTTGTTATACAATGACTGAAAGTGGTATGGCCAGTAGGGTGCTGGCCTTGCAATGCCCCAGACTGGGCACCCCATTTCTTCCCCAGCCCTGCCAGGAGTGATCCCTGAGTATAAAGCTGAGAGTAATTAGCCCTGAGCACAGCAGGGTATGGCCCAAATCGGAAGGAAAGGAGGGAGGGAGGACAAAGAAAAAAAAAGAAAGGTATGTGGCTTTCTGTCCACCTGTATGTCCATCTCACTATCCCCAGAACCAACAGAATACATAGCCCAGAGCAAACAGCAGAAGAGAAGCAGAGGAAATGGAAACTAAGATAATGATTTGGGGAAACACACCGTTACAGTCCGTGCCTCTCTTTTGCATTAGAAGACAGCAGCCCTCTGACTCTTTCAAAGTTCGACATATACAACACAGCCAAGAACCACCCATCAGTTCTGGTCAACCTTTCAGTTTACTCAATTTCTATCAGTAAGAAATCAAACATATTTAAATATGTGAACTCAGACATATTTGCTGCTTATATTGATTTAAAAAAATTTGTTTTACAACACTGTTTACAGAAATGTGGATCACACTAAATAATCTTAGTAAGAATAATTTGATTAACAAATATCTTTAGCCCTGTTAATTTTGGAGTGGTGCAGAGTCTTTAAATACCATCAAATGCGTATTTTAGGATTAGTTAAGAATTTTTAAAATGTATTAAAGAATACAGGCCCTAAAATAACTAGACCTACTCGCTCTAAAGAAAGACACGTCACACACAGTAGAAGCCTACTAGCTTCTGGGGGCTGGAGCGATAGCACAGCGGTAGCGCGTTTGCCTTGCACGCAGCCAACGTGGCCAACACAGGTTCGATTCCCAGCATCCCATATGGTCCCCTGAGCACCGCCAGGAGTGATCCCTGAGTGCATGAGCCAGGAGTAACCCCTGAGCATTGCCGGGTGTGACCCAAAAAGCAAAAAAAAAAAAAAAAGCAAATAAAAAAAAAAGAAGCCTACTAGCTTCTGTGACAAGACTGGCATGGCTATCAAACTTACTTCCTCCTGGATGACTCTAAAAACATGACAAAGATGATAAAATCAGTGAAAGATGCAGAAACACCATTTGCATTCCTACATTCATTGCAGCACTATTCACAATAGCCAGAATCTGGAACAATCCGAGTGCCTGAGAACAGATAAGGGAATTTTTTAAAAGTATGGTGTACATACACACAATGGAGTACTAAGTGGCCGTCAGAAAAGATGAAGTCATGTGATTTGCCACTTTGGATGAATCCAAAGAGTATCAGGCTGGAAGTTAGTCAGAAGAAGAGAGACTGACACAGGATGATCTCTCTCACATGCAGGATATAAACAAACATTGTAGGGAAATGACAAATGCCCCCAAAGCAATAAAATCAAAGAACAGGAACTAGTCTTCAGTAAGAAGCTGGCCAGGGGGTGGGGGAGGGAGGAAGGACAGGAAAGAGAACACTACAATGGTGGAGGGAAGTGGCGACTCTGGAGGAAAGGGCTGAAAGGCGAAGTTTCACTCATGAAACCCTATCAGCAGCAGAAATGTAATGCTGGGGACATGGGTGGAGGGACGTGGACACTGAGAATGGTGTTGGAACATTGTAGGCCTGAAACAGTGATGGAGAAGAGAAGAGCTGGGAGGGGAGTGGGGAGGGAGGAAAAGGAGAGTGAACTCCACATAAAGGCTCTTCTTTAAAAAAAAAAAAAGTAAAAATAAAAATGAAAAAGAGCAAAGTAGTAGCCCAGGGTTCTACAGCCCTGATTCCCTGGGGATCTGGGTGCCTCGCGCGCGCCGTGCACACATACACACACACACACAGTCTCTGCCGCCCACATCACCTGAGGATCAGCTTCTGCTATGACCCCCATCTGACAGGTGAGGGAACCAACGCCCTGTGGTGAGGCAACCTTGCACTTGACTAATGAGCGCCGAGATTAAAATTAGTCTCGACCCGTGCTCCAGTTTCTGTCAAAGATGTTCGCTCATGCTCAGGTGGCTCCACGCAACCTGATCCCTTCATACAGATTCATCCATCACACACCATGGGGCACCAATGTGTACAAGGATTAGGGGTACAAAAAAGAGTTAACCAAACCTCTTAAAGGAATGCACACACACTCTAATATTTAAGATACAATAAGCAAAATTCACTATGATGGTTCATCACTGGCAGAATATAAAAGTTCTAAGGAAGAATTACTCCTGGGGACCCTCCCAGTGGTATTTGGCCCAGAGGTGCTGTTCTCAGGCCCAAAGGTGCTCATGGTGGGGCTATGTGGTACTGGGAGCCACCCTCAGGAGGCCAAACACACCAGGCATGTGCTCAGCCACTGCTGTTGACACCCTCCTAGCTCCACAGAAATACTCTCAATGGAGTGCCCTAAATTCTCAAATCTGGATACTTACCCACAAATGAACATATTTAAATATAAGCTAGTATGCACTAAGAATTTTTCAAGGAAAGCAAAACTTACACAGAAATAAGAAAACTAGGAAACGTAGACTTCAAAGGCAAATCAGGTGATCAAATTCTGCATTTCTTATTTAAAAGGCATGCTAGGGCCAGTAACAGTAGAGCAGGTAGGGCATTTGCCTTGCACATGACTAACCTGGGTTTGGGTTTGATCTCTGGCACCCCATATGGTCCCCCAAGCCCTGCCAGGAGTGATTCCGAGCACCAAGCCAGGAGTAAGTCCTGAGCACCACCAGGTTTGATCCCAAACCCAAAAATAAATAAGTAAATAAAATCAAAGGCATGTTAATGGAACCTTTTAATTTGAGGGGTTAAGGGGGAACACCCAGCAGTGCTCTGACTCTGAGCTTACTCCTGGCTCTGTA
This sequence comes from Sorex palustris, assembly GCA_028565675.1. NCBI lineage: Eukaryota > Metazoa > Chordata > Mammalia > Eulipotyphla > Soricidae > Sorex > Sorex palustris. The sequence continues at coordinate 14,306 of JAOXYA010410770.1, forward strand.
CTCAGGGATCACTTCTGGGATCACTCAGGAAACCATATGGAGTGCCAGGGATCAAACCCACCCAGGTTGGCCATGTGCAAGACAAGTACCCTACCCACTGCACTATTGCCCTGGCCCCAATAATAGAAACTTTAAGAAGTAAACAGCTTGTTTTTAATTTCAGATCTCAAATCTCAGACAATATTTATTTGATTTTGGGGTATACAGAGCAATGCTCAGGACTCATCCCGACTGTGTACTCAGGGATCACTTCTGGTAAGCTTGTAAAACCTCAGGAATCCGAACCCACGTTGGCCCTGTGCACGGCAAGTGTCCTACATACAGGAACTATGGCTCCAGCCTCTCTGTTTAATTTTAAGTCCTATAGACAGTCAGGAAAATCTAAGTTCTGACGATGAAGCTTAAGAATTCATTTTTAAAGCTTATATAAAGCTCTTTATAATGTCTGATAATCACTTTAGAAATATACTTAACAATTGTATCCATTCCCCCCTACTCATCACTAAACCAAGAATGTGGTATTTTCAGAAAGATTTTTGTTGTTTATTTCCAGTTCCTTGCCTATTTGCTCTGTCAAGCATTTCCTTATAGTATATGTAAAAAGGAAAATATACCTTTTCATCTATGCTAAAGCCCATGCCATAAGTACTGTCAGCCCTATTATACATAAAAAGAAGTGTCAGCCTATTACACGTACACCCTGAAGGTTCGGTCACACAGCTGGGTAGTACTATAGCAGTATTTGAACACATATTTTGAAAGTGCCTGATTCAAACTACTTTTCATTTGTATGTTGTAAATTAAAGGATAACAGCAATGGTCTTCACTGGTATATTTGTCGAGTTCAAAACAATCATCAAATGGGGGTCCCAGGAAAGCCCAGTGGTAAAGCTCTTGTTCCCAGGACAAAGGGCATGACTTCAGTTCTTTCCAATACCTCACATGGCCTAGTGCAGTGTAGTGACTCTGCCATTTTTGATGCCAGAAAAAAAGTATGATCTTTGGCATACTGCAATCAAGCGTGTGCACAAGCACCACATTATAAGGTGCATAACTCCAGCAAAGCAGAACAATCTAGTATGTGAGCACCCAAAGACGACACTCCAGACAAGCCCTGTTAAGAGTGTGTAACCTCTACTCGTGGAGGAGGGGTGGGACACAGGGTGGTGGGTGGCAGGCAGGGAAATTAGCCAAATGATCTATGTAACCCAACACAAACAAATTTTTAAAACATACTGGGGGTGGGAGCAATAGTATAGTGTGAAAGGTGCTTGCCTTGCACACTGCTGAGCCAAATTCAATCCCTGGCACCCATATGGTACCCCGAGTGTGCCAGGAATGATCCCTGAGTGCAGAGCCAGGAATAAGCCCTGAGGCCAGTGTGCTCTTCCCTGCAAAAATATAATAAAAATTCCTAAACTATAGCTGGAGTGCAAGTTTCCATTAAGTTTTCAATGATGAGAATGTAAATAAATATGCATCCTTGGTAGCACAGAAGACACAGGAATAGAATCACAACTAGTAAAGCTGCAATGCCCTGATCTTTGTTAGCTCTATGGAGGAGATTGGAGTGGAGCATCCAAGTGCTGAAGATTGTCTGCCCAGGACCCAGCCAGAGCTCAAGGATCACTCAGTGATTACTCAGCCTTGCAGGAGTGAGGTCTGGAGGGCTTTTGTGTTTGTCTTGCCTTTTTGTTCCCCCCCCCCGCCCCCCAGTGGTGACAGAAATTTGGTGCAGGGCTTGCCTTTTTTCCCCAGTGGTGGCAGAAATTTGGTGCAGGGTTTCACATATGCAAGGCAGGTGTCTTACTGCTGAGATATATCCCTGGTCCCTTAGAAAAAAACTGTTCTGTTCTGGATCATACCCAACTGTGAACTTTTACTCCTGGCTCTCCATTCAGACATCACTCCTGGCAGGGCTCAGGGGACCATACAACATGCCAGAGATAGAACCCAGGTCAGCCAAAAGGCAAGTGCCATACCCGCTATACCATCTTCCACTTCTTTTTAAATCTTAAATTGTTTAGTTTGACCTTCAGTTCAACCCCATGCAGAGTGCAATCCAGTGGCACCGCCATTTGTGATCCACAACAAGATATGTGATCTCTGGTGTACGACAACCAAGTGTGTGTGAGCACTCCAAGAAAGTGTCCAAGCCCCAATGACCATTGCGGAGTGTGCAAGCACCACAAAGTATATGAGAACCATAACGAAGGGCACACATCCCTGCACGATCGAAGCAGCAAAGGGGGAAATTTTTTAAAAGAAAAAGAAAATCCTTTTTTTTAAAAACGTATTGGGGGGGCACGCCCAGCAGTGCTCAGGGGCTACTCCTTTTTTTCGTCTCATAACATTTTATTTTTTATTTTTTAATGAATTGCCGTGAGATACAGTTACAGACTAACAAACTTTCATGCTTATGTTTCTGTCATACAATGATTGAGTACCCATCCCTCCACCAGCCCATTCTCCACCTCCAATGTTCCCCCTTCCCCGCCTCTGTGGCAGAGATTCCTTTTTACTCTCTCTCCTTTATCTCCTTTAGGGTGTTGTGGTCTGCAATGCAGGTATTAAATGGCCATCATGTTCAGTCTATGGTCTACTTTAAGCACACACCTCCTATTCCGAGCAGGTCCTCCAAGCATCCTTTACTTGGTGGTCCCTTCTCTATCTGAGCTGCCTTTCCCCCAGCATATGAGGCTGACTTCCAAGCCGTGGAGCAATCCTCCTGGTCCTTATCTCTACTATTCTTGGGTGTTATTCTCCCATTTTGTTACTTTATAGTCCACAGGGGCTGGAGTGATAGCACAACAGGTAGGGCTTTTGCCTTGCACTCAGCCGACCCGGGTTCAATTCCTCCGCCCCACCAAGAGCCTGGCAAGCTACTGAGAGTATACCACCTGCACGGCAGAGCCTGGTAAGCTCCCCGTGACATATTCAATATGCCAAAAACAGTAACAAAAGTCTCACAATGGAGATGTTATTGGTGCCCACTTGAGCAAATCGATGAACAATGGGAGGACAGTGCTACCATGCTACTATATTCCACAAATGAATTCAGTCTTCCTATGTCTGTCCCTCTCTTTCTGACTCATTTCACTCAGCATGATACTTTCCATGTTAATCTATATGCAAATTTCATGACTTCATCTTTTCTAACAGCTGTATAGTATTCCTTTTGTAGATGTACCAAAGTTTCTATAGCCAGTCAACTGTTCTCAGGCTAGGGTTTCTTCCAGATTCTGGCTACTGTAAATAGTTCTGCAATGAACATACAAGTGCAAATGTGATTTCTACTATACTTTTGTAGAAGATATACATCTCTGGGATATATTCCCAGAACTGGATCAAATGGGAA
>JAOXYA010411076.1:0-17659 GCA_028565675.1 Sorex palustris
GACAAATGGAGACGTTACTGGCGCCCGCTCGAGCAAATCGACGACTAACGGGAAGTTAAGTGATTAAGTGATTAAGGAAGATGTTAAAATTTTGACTCCCTTCTTTTAAATTTTGATGTGTTCATAAGCTTTGGCACGGACCAGCATTGAATCCTACTCGGGTATATTCAGTCAAGCTGTGGCCAAGCTGTTGGACCTCTGCGGGCCTCCTTCCTTCATCTGTCCAGCGAGGGGCCACATCTCTCACTGCAATTGAGAGACGCTGATCCCTGAGAGGTGGGGCCGGAGCTGCCTCTCACCCGCTTTACAGTGGGTTTCCCGAGTGCTGCATGTCTCATGAGCTCCTGAGACTTGTATTTTTCGAAGTGGACCCATGACCCTCACCAAGAAACACATTTTACACACAAACTCACATTCATTTGGGTATGTGGAGTCAGAATTTTAGGTGGCAACATGCCCTTACTATGTATAGTCTACTGTTTTATTTAAATTAATACTTTATTTTTCAGAATACTTTTATGTTTACAGAAAAAATAAACATAAAGAGCAAAGTCCCATATAGCTCTTCTCATGCAGAAACATCTTGCATTGTGTGGTGGTGCTGTTAAAATTGGTGAGCTAATTCTGATACATCGTTTTTAACTAAGTACTTTTTGCTTTGTCAATCTCTGGATTTGGACAAGTGTGTAATGTTATTTATCCACCATATTGGTATCAGACAAAGTTGTTTAATTACCTTAAAAATAGGGTGTGCTCTGATTATTCATTCTTCCTCCCACAACTGCTGGCACCCACTATTCTTTTACCATCTGTATATTTTTTCTTCTTTTGTGTGTCAGAACATCTGGATATGTATATGTCTATATATATATATATATATATACATTCATACATACATGTATATATATATATCCAAAAAGCTACATATATAGCCTTTTGGATTTCTGATTCCTCTATGTCTCTTGTGACGTTTGGTAGCTATATAACCTCCACACTTAGAGTAATGACACCAACAGTAATGACATAGGTAGATGTAATGGGAAAGCTGAATTTTCTGTTTCCCAAAAATTTGTTTTGTTTTGGAACCACACCCAGTTCAGGCACTTCCCCAAGTTCAGTGCTTGAGGGTCATTCCTGGCGGTTTTCAGGGAATCATGCTGAGCCAGGGCATGAAAGCAGGCCCACCAGGCCTTTGAGCATCTCTCCAGTCCTGCCACGGACTTCTAAACAGGCTCCCTCAAAATGCATGTGCTTTTAAATACTGAAAGGATTCCATCAGTGAGGTGATTAGAAATGAGAATGTATGTTTTGTTCTCTGTGAAATAATGTAAAACCAAGTTTTAGTCAATACTAGTTGATGAGAAGGGTTATTTAAATGCTGAAATATTTATTTAGTGGTATTAAAGCAAATAAAAACTGATTTGAGGGCCAGACAGATAGTACAGACAGGGTGCTTGCCTTGCACGTAGCTGACTGGGTTTAATCCCTGGCACTGCATGTGGTCCCTTGAACTCTGCCAGGAGTCATCCGTATAAACAGAGCCAGGAGTAAGCCTTGAGCACAGCCAGGTGTGGCCCAAAAGCCAAAACAAAACAGAACTGATTTGAACTAAACAATATGATTACTGAGGATCTAACTAAGAATTCCAATACAAGTATTTCTATTGAGATATTTATGGTGCATTACATAAATTTAGAGTATACAAAGCTGATTTGATAAAGTTATATAGTGCAGTAAGATTACCACTGTAGCATTGGTAAACACCTCTTATCACTCATGATTCTTTATTGTGGTGGGAGCCATTGCCACATAATGTTTTAGTAAACTTGAAATTTATAATACATGACTATAATCACTATGCTGTGCATAGAGCTATAGAACTTATTTTTGTATGGACATAAGTTTGTACCCTTAAAGATTTTCCCAATTGTTTTGTCTCCTGGTACCTATGAGTCTAGTCTCTGGTTATGCATTTAGTTAAGACTCTAAGTATAAATGACATCTCACAGCGTTCATTTTCTCTATGTGATTTCTCACTCACCGATGTTGTTGCAAACTGCACAATTTGGGAGGGCCATGTGGCTTCTCATATTGCAGTACTTGGGGGACCTGGGACCCTCCCAACACTTCTCAACCAATTGAACCATTAAGGTTGAATGCTAGGGCCCAAGGATACTTCAGTAATTTGCCTCTGTGGGGTCAGGGAGCACCAGCGCCACTCTTAGAGTACCAGGATCAACCTGATATACTCAGGGGCCTCTGGGACTACAGCTGGTGATGCTCAGGGGTCCACATGGTGCATGCAAAGCCTGTGCCCTAACCCCAGTACTTTCTCACTAGCCCTGAAACTTGCAAGATTTTCTTCTTTCTCATAGTTGAATAAAATTTCCGCATATTCATACAGGCCTGTGTTTCTTAGTGACATTTTCATTAAGAAGGGACTGTATTTACCATGGTGATCCCAGCAGACTGTACTTGCGTGTGGTATGCTATACTACCAAAGGGTGTGTGATTACACTCTGAGTTTGTACATGGGAAAGGTCACTTAAGGCCGTATGTCTAGAACACAGACCTTGTTAAGTGATGCACAGCTGTAGTCCACCTAGTCCTTATTTTCCATTGACTAATATTTAGCATATTTTCATATCTTTTTCATGAACAAATGAAATATTTGAATGTATCTTTTTCATGAACAAATGAAATATTTTAATGTATCTGTCCTTTCAAAAGAGTTAAATGTACCTCTGCAGTCTTATACTTCTTGTTTATTTAGAAAAAATTTCATTACTTTTCAAAGACCACTTTGTTTCTTTTTCAGAATAATACAAATTCTGATTTTGGAGAGACTACACTGTTTTCCTGTTTCCTTTGGAGTTGATTCTTTTCTCCAAAATTCACACACCCTGTGGTGCTCCCTTGTGTAAAGAGGAAGGCCCTCATGGGCCTCTGTAAGCGTCTGGCTGGACTCCTGTGGCAGGCTTACCCAGAGTGCCTGGGCCTCTCCAGTAAGACTCAGCCAACTGGGCCTTCGGAATGTCGTCCAGGAATGTGATGCTGCTTTGGGGAGGGGGGGACTGTCAGGCCCACCAGGTCCTGCCCAGAGGTCGTCAGCTGGCAGTGCTGAAGAGGCCACGTGGTGCCTGAAGTGGAACCTGCCAGGTGCAACCCTGTGCTAGCTCCCAGTTCTCACTTCCGTAATTTTTTGAGGGACCTCTAGAGCAGTGGCGGCCTGGAGGCCATGCTTAATAATACTCAGTCGATTGGAGCAGAGTGTTCAGTGCTGCGTGGAGGCTTCCGGTCTGCACTGGGTGTTGCTTAGAGGGTAATACCATGGTGGATATAAACCCAGGGCCTTGCCCATTCAAGGCACTCACCCCATTCCTAAACTCTCCCGCCTCTCCGTTCAACATTTTAAAAGATATTTTTCTTTCTCTCTGTTGAAAACTGACTTAGCTACAATACTGAGCCATCTCATTTTATGGGAATCTTGAAGGTGAAAATATAGGCATCTTCTCTTCATGACTCAACTTACTGTACAGAAAGTTATATACAGTTGGGGACCTTTTCGTTTGCCTACTCTGCAGGACTCTGCTCGAGGTACTTGTGGCTTTTTGGTTTTGGTTTGGTTTTGGTTTTGGAACCATATCCAGCAGTGCTCAGGGATTACTTCTGACTCTTCACCCAGAGGTTACTCATGATGGCCAGGGAACCGTATGGGATGCCGGGGAATGGAGGGGAATGGAAAACTGGGGTTGGGGCATTGAACCTGGGTTGGTCTTGTGCAAGGCAGGCGCTGCACCCCACCTGCTGTACTATCTCTCTCTCTCTCCAGCCCCAGCCCCAGCCCCAGGCACTGTGATACAGCTGTGAGCCAGTGCCAATTCCTGCTCTTCAGACGAGCAAAAATCTAACACTGTGCAGGTGATGGGGAGTGCTCAGAGGAAAGTAATACAGCAGGGTGCAGGCGGAGTCCCAGGAAAGTGCTCACCAGCTGCCAGGGAGCTCTCCATGCGAAGACCGGGGCAGGGATGGTTTCTGCTGTAAGAAGAGCAAATGCCAGGTGGAGCAGAGGAATGAAGGGCAGACCATGAGGGATAAGGTTAGGGCAGTGTGTGTGACGTGTAGCTCACTGCAGCGTGGTCGACGGGATTTATCCCAAGGAGTAGGAAACCCTGTGTGCTGCCGAGTGAAGTATCTGAAGGTGAGAGAGAGACCAGTTTGGCTTTTCTTACGGATGTCCGGTTTGAGAGGTGGTGGCGGTCGGGCCAGGGCAGTCCCAGGGGCGTGAGGGTCAGACTACGCCTTCTGTACCCGGAAATGAGTTTGGCTCAGTAGCGTTGCTTTTGTCTTGTCTGTGGAGTCTCAGAAAGAGGGAGCCAGAGATCCCACCCAAATGGGACGGAACTTGTCATTCCAGAAGAGCATGTGGCACCCGAGAGGCCACCCGGGGATGTGGGGTGCAGCGTTCCAGCGATGGAGACTGCAGGCTCTTCCCGCCTGGTGTTTGTGAGACGGGTTACATGCTAGGGCCTTGTGTGGGGAGCACTGGCTCTCCATTGATCGTGTGGCTGCCAGGAGTGACTTCTCTCATCACACATCCCTAGCCCAGCCGGTCATGTCTGGCTTTTATGTACCACTTTGTTAAACCCAACAAGTAAGTTATTATGAGTTTATAAATATGGTATCTTTTTTTTTTTGGCTTTTTGGGTCACACCTGGCGATACACAGGTGTTCCTCCTGGCTCTGCACTCAGGAATTACCCCTGGCGGTGCTCAGAGGGCCATATGGCATGCTGGGAATCGAACCTGGGTTGGCCGCATGCAGGGCAAACGCCCTCCCTGCTGTGCTATCACTCCAGCCCCAAATATGGTATCTTTTTAATTATATTATTTCTCAATTATTTTATTTTAATTATCTTATTTCCCCTATTATTTTTATCCCTTGAGTTCTTTTTCCTCTAGAAAATGATTTGTTTCCTCTTAAACTTATGGCTATTGTGGTTAATGTGGCTATGAGACTGTATGTGTGTGTATGTGTGGGTGTTTCTAAGTTAAAGGTAGACCCATATTTTACGTATAAAGAAATTTCTGAGTAGTTTTTCAAAATGAAAAAATAGTAACATTTTATATTTTTACCACCAGTGTCTTAGAGTTTCAGTTTTTCTATATCCTTGTCCGTATTTGTTATTGTGTGTTTTGATTACAGGATAATTTCTTTTTTTGTTTCGTTAGAGCTAGTTTTTCCTGCTTTATTGATATATTTGGCATAACATCTTATAATTTTATTATATACAAAGTGATGAGTTGATGGTACATTATTTATTGATAGTTTCTATTTTTTCATTACTTACATTTCCTTAATTTTGGCTTTGCTTTGATAATATAACCATGTTGGTAACTGAGTGAAGAGATCTCAAGATAACAAATCCAAGGCTAGAGTTGTCTTGCTGGCAGGAAGAAAAAGTGTTTTTGAAAAACAGTTTGATGGATTTGCCACTCCATGGATGGAATTGGAGCGAAAAGAAGGCAGACCCAGAGTGACTGCTCTCTGTGGGACATATGAGAAGCATAGTGAGAAATTACAAGTGGCTCAAAGCAACAGAATCTGAACCGATCTACAGAGATAAGCTTGGCATGATAGGGAGATAGGAGGGAAGGGGGGTCCTTGGGGTGCCTGAAATAATGATTAAAAACAATTCTGTCGTGGGGGAGGTGGAGGCCGGGGTATATTAGAATGTTGTATGTATAAAACTATCATTGATGGTGTTGTACACTATGGTGACTAAAATTTGAAAAAAAAACTATTTGATGAAACTGGAAAGGTAGTATAGCAGGTAGGGGGCTTGCTTTACGGTCTTCCAGTCAGGCTCAGTCCCTGGCATTGTCCTTGGTCCCCTGAGCACCTCCAGGAGTGATCCCATAGCCAAGGGGATGCCCTACGTACTACCTGGTGTGGCTCAAAAAGAAGAAAAAGAAGATACTATTTTATTTCTCTGAACCAAAACCATTTTTCAGAAACTATTAGTGCTTGCAGATTCTGAGTTTTTCCTTATGTAGTTTAGGATTCTTGTAAGTAAAGGTAAGTGCCTCCTTAAGATATCCCAGAGATGGGGCTGGAGGAGTTGTACAGTGGGTAGGGCGCTTGCCATGCCCATGGCCAGCCCAGGTTCAAGAAGGAAGGAAAGGAGGGAGAAGAAAGAAGGAAGATATCTAGACATAGCTATGCAGTGCCTGCCGCTGCCCTGCCACTGTCCTCGTTTACCTAGCACCACTTATGTCTGTCATCTGCGTCTGTCATCTTTGTACTAAGACACTGAGTTAGAGAACACAAGTCTTGTCCTCACTGGTCTTGTATTTTTGTCTGGTGGTTTAAATTTTTAAAACAAGGAAAAATATGTGTAGCTCAGACACACTTAGATGATTTCAGGGTCAGGCAGTCAGTCATGAGGTATCCATTGTGTCCCAAACACCGTTCCGGTGGGCGAGGTAAGGGAGGAAGCATTGATGGGTTACCGCGAGAGCGCTGTTTCACGACCTGAGAGCCCCCATCTGCCGGGGGAGAGCAGAGGCACTCCGGCGTCAGGAGATACTGGTCAGAGTAGAATGTCTAGCTTTAGTAGGTGATGGGGAAGGATGAACAGGACAGCAGGGCCTGTCAGCATGACTTTGGGGGCAGAGGAAACAGCTGTTGTTTGGTGTGGTGCCAGGAATCAAAGCAGACCAGGCATGTGCTCGACCGCTGAGCTGGGGCTCCTGCCCCACGGGCACGCAGAGACCTTGGAACACCCTGACCACGTCTGTTTCAGCACATAAAGTCTTAGCATGTTTTCCTGACTGGTTCATTGCAACTTTTATTTTCAACAAGTCTTTCTAAGGAGGTAGAATATTCTCTAGTTCTCTCAGACCTACTGGATTTCATCTCAGTTTTATGAATATTATAAAGGGAAAAAAACACTGCCCATCAGGTTGTGATGTGCACTCAATTATAACACTATGGTTTCAGAGGTGCTAAAGTATAAAACAGTGCTTCTGGAATCAATACAAGCTGGTATTTGTGTTGAAGATTCTTCTTGTTCTTTTTCTTGTTCTCCTCCTCCTCTCTTCTCTTTTCTTCTCCTCCTCCTCCTTTCTTCTCCTCCTTCCTTCCACACCGAGCTAAGTTCAGCTTGGCAGGAGGAGGCACTGCGGGAGCTAGTTCTTTTTTAAAAGTCAGTCTTTTAAAATAATATTATCAGTCACATAACTTTTCAGCTTTAATTTTCATTTATTCCTTAGGGAAATATTTACCATACAATTTCATGCCTGAAAGCTTTTAAATCTTTCATGACAATAATGAGATTTGTTTTGATTGAATAATAAGGAATAGGGTAAATGAATTTTGCTAACATTAGGAAAGATAGATTTTGCTAAAGACTATAAAATAGAACTTAAAAATTAGTGTTCCAGGGCCAGAGCGATAGTACAGCAGCTAGGGTGTTTGCCTTGCAAGTAGCCAACCCAGGTTCAGTTCCCGGCACCCCCAGTGGTTCCCCAAGCCTGCCAGGAGCACTCCCTGAGTGCAGAGCCAAGAGGAAGCTGTGAGCTCCAAAACAAACCAATATTAAAGTTCAGGGGTCAGAGAAATAGTACAACAGGTAGGGCACTTGCTTTGCAGGAGACTGATTTGGTTTAATCCCCCGCAACCTGTGTGTCCCCCAAACCTACCAGGAGTAAAGCGTGAGCACTGCTGGGTATGACCCCCCAAAATACACACACACACACAGACACATGTTCATTGACAATGGGAAAGTTACCTGGGAATTCTTAGCTTTCAAAAATCAATGCTCAGCGTCAGAGAGATGGGTTTGGGCGCTTGCCTCACACATGGCCCGCCCTGGTCCAGTCTTCAGCCCTCTCTATGTCCCCCTGAGTCTCACCAGGAGTAAGACCTGAACACTGCTGGGTACGGCCCCAATTCTCCCTAAATTAATAATAAATGTTTACCGTATTACATAAACTGTAAAAGAAAAAGATAAAAATACATAGATGTTCACAGTGAGGGAGGATCTTTGACGTTTTAGTGGTGATGGTGCAGTACCTGTATTCTAAGACACCGATATGAATGTTGCTGTAACTGTGTTACCTTAGATATAATACAAACACAGTAGATACTCTGTGTCGGCTGTCTCTTTGCTTTCTCTTATCTGACTGACCTTTTTACAGTCTGAAAGTCTTCGTAACTCAGTGTCCATACATAGTATCACGTCTCAGCCGAGTAGGCAAAGCTCACAGATTCTCTATGTCCAGGGTGAAAGTGAACAGTCCGGTCCCTGGTTCTGTCGGAGTCCCAGGCTTCAGGAGGGCTTGCAGAGCCCACGAGGGAGAGCAAAAGAGAAGAATAGAAATAGACGGAGATCTGCTGGTTATCAGTGAACTTGCAAGGGAAGGTCGTAAATAGAAGAGGAAAATATTTTCAGGGACCTGAAAGATAGATAGTTCAGGTAGGAACTTTGCTTTGCGCCACTTAGGGTTCTCCAAGCCTCGCCAGGGTGATCGCTGAACGTGGAGCCCTGAGCTCTGCTGGAGTGGCCCAAAAACAGAACCAAAAACATATTTTGAATTAAAAATTTTTAATTGTGGAAAATGATTTGGGTTGCATAGACTATCACACAGGGAAATACTTGACCATCAGGAGTGTAAAATAAACGCATAAACAAGAATAGAATATATCCAAGTACTGGTGAAACCGCATTTAAGGCTCCTGTGTTCTGTACTTGTCTGCACTGGATCAGGAAGTGGCTAACTTTCCTCTGAGTTTGGTAGATACAAGGATATTTATTTCAGTATGTAAAGGGAATTGGCTCCCAGCAGAGTCACTGAGTACCGGGCGAACTAGGTCAGACAGCTCAGTGCTAGGGATTGAATTTGGGGCCTTGTATATGAATTTGGGGTCTTACATATGAGAAATCCCGGCTCCAAGACCCCATTTTCAAAATAACCTTATGTGGTTTAGTGAGTAGAAATAAACTTGTTCGGCTCATTATAAAATAGAAATGTGGTTTTGGCATTCAAGGGGAATTGAAGGAAAATGCTTTGGTGCGGGGCAGTGAAACAGTTCTATTTGGGAACTGTGAGACAGAGAGCCCTGTGAAGAAACCACGGACCCCAAGTTCAGATCAAGATACACTGGACATACTTTCTTAGATTTTGTGCCTATTTTTTCAGTTCTGGGAATGGTGGAGGTTTATATTTTGTCATTCATAGAGTCTCAGCCAAGTGAACTGCCCTGAGGGGTGGGGTGGGGGGAGAGTGGGTGCTGTGATGTAATAAAATATTTTTACAGGAGTCATTGGACGGACCGTGGCACCTTCTTGGTTCTGAGCTGTGGTGGTGAGGGGTGGTTTGCAGATTGGCGGGTGTGAGCTGTGTGGAAGATGGGTAGAGTCTGCAGTGAACAGCGCACAGAGGGACGGTCTTGGGAGAGCTCGCCCGGAACTCAGGGAGCTGGGTGCCGTGTGTGCAAGACTAGGCTGGGAAGCCCGGGAGGGTTCTGAGCAGTACACAGTTCATCCTGTAAGCCAGACTTTCCCAGGGGGTTCTGTGGAAATCCAAGTGTCCCCAAATTCTCTCAGGTGGTAGAAAAAAGAAACACGTGAGCATTACAGCAGCAGACGCAATGCTCTTAAACTTGTTTCCTGTTTCTGGCCCAGAGCAGTGTTGTGGGGAGGGCGGCTGGAGCAGTGCGGTGCTCCTGAACAGTTTCTGCAGGGAGTGACTTCACTTCATTTTCTTTTCTGTTGAGTTGTTCGGGTCTGAGGCCATCCTGCCGCTCTGGGGACTGCTCCTGGCTCTTTGCTCAGGACTGACCCGGGAGGTCTTCCAGGGACCATGTGGTGGCCAAATTGAACCCAGGGCCTCACACTTGGAAGGCAGGTGCTCTGCCACTGAGCTACATTCCCAGCCCGACCTCCTTTAGAGCGTGAACTCTTGGCATTGGAAATGGTATGTGCACCCGTCCCCTGCCTGCCGTCATGCCAGCAGAGAAGGCCCAGCACCACGTCTCCAAAGGAACACGGTTCCACCGAATCCTCCCCGGTGGACTGGTCAGGGTCGAGAACCCTGGGTCCTTCTTGGAATGGGGTGAAGATGTCCCTTTCTGCCTGGAGGCCCAGCAGCCATAGCCAGCACCCTCTGGCATAGAGGCCCTGCTCCGCGACGGAGCTGTTGAACTCCACGTCACCAAATTGCTCCAGATCCAGAGGCCCTGACTGCGCGGCCACCTCACTCCAGGTTTCCAGCCTGCTGGGAAAGCTGCGCGGAGACCGCCCAGCTCAGTGAGGCTCAGACCAGCCCACACAGATCCTCCGGCTTCAGTAACATCAACGCGAGATAGAACGGTTGTCACAGATTGGCTCATTGATCTGTTCTTGATAATTCCATGGTTGTAACAAACAATATGAAGTAAATTTATTTGTCCCTGCAAGGGGGCAGACTAGGGTAGTGGATGAGAACTTGCAGACATTGGTGGAGGAATGGGCACACTGGTGGTGGGCTGATATTGGAACATTTAATACCTGGAACAGCTGTTAGGAACAGCTTGGCAAATCCCCTGTCCCTGTCCTCCCGTTGTTCATCAGTTTGCTTGAGCAGGCCCAGTAACGTCTCCATTGTGACACTTGTTACTGTGTTTGTCATATCGAATATGTCACGGGTAGCTTGCCAGGCTTTGCCATGCGGGCGAGATACTCTTGGTAGCTTGCCGGGCTCTCTGAGAGACGCGGAGGAATCGAACCTGGGTCGGCTGGGTTGGCCACATGCAAGGCAAATGTCCTGCCTGCTGTGCTATCATTCTAACCCATTGTGAGACAAATCCATGGTATTAAAGTGTTTTAAAAAGAAATAGTATAAGGGATAAGGTGCATGCCCCATCACCCTGTATGCATTGCCTGACATAGGCCTGCAGGCCTCAGAGCTATACTGGGTGTGGCCTGAAGGCACTCCTGACACTGCAGGGCTCGAGCAGCAACACATTAATATTGAATCAGGAACCCCAGGGAGTGGCCCCCAGGCACCCTGAGCACTGTTTGGAACTCCTTGCCCCCGGCCGCCAAAAAATGTGAAAGAATCTCTGTGGAGTGGAGTTCGTTGGAGTGAGGAGAAATTGGTGGTGAGAAAGTCAGTTCAGACAGAACTGTTTTGGTTACATAAAATCTGGCCCATTTCAAGTGCTTACCCTCCAGATCGAGTCATTTAGGCCCAGGGGCTAGTCAGGGAGTTGGGGTGCGTGCTTTGCGTGTTGCCGACCCTGCTTTGATTCCCAGCCTTGCCTGGTCCCTTGAGCTTCTCAAGGTGCACCAGAGTTAGAAGCAGCACCGCCCCCAGCCTTTTCACTGCACCCAGGTTCAGTCATCTGAGTTGTCCGGAAGGGCTTTCAGACCACCAGAGCAGCACTTGGGGCCACCAAAAGAACAAAAACAGAATTAAGGCACTTGAAGGGACAAAGGATATTTTGGGGCTGGAGAGATATAATACTATAGACAAGGCACTTGCCTTGTAGGTGCCTGACCTGGGTTTGATCCCCAGTGCCCTGAGTCCCATAAGCCTGGAGCACTGCTGGGTGTGTCCTAACCCCTCCCCCCCCCCCCCCAAACAGACCTCTGTGTGTGTATGTGTGCGTAGATAGATTGGTGTGTGGGCCATATCTGGCAGTGCTCAGGGCTTACTACTGGTGGGCCCCAAAGCAGATATTCCTGGCAGGGCTCAGGGCACTATATGGGGTGCTGGGGCTCAAACCTGGGTTGACCATTGTGCCAGGCAAACACTCTACCTGCTGCACCATCTCTCCAGCTTCCTCACTAAATAGTTTTTAATTTTTTGTTTTGTTTTGGCACCACACTCGATAGTGCTTAGGGCTTACTCTTGGTTTTGTGCTCAGGGATCACCCTGGCAGGCTTGGGGAAATATATGGGGTGCAAGGGATCAAACCCGGATCAGTTATGTGCTAAGCAAGCACCCTGCCTGCTGTACTGTCGCTCTGGCTCCCCCATCAAATATTTTAACATAAACTAAAAACTTAGATGACAACCAAAAATTCAAGTAAGAATTTTTTATTTATTTTTATTTATCTTTGTCTTTTTGGGTCACAATCGGAGATATTCAGTGGTTAACTCCTGGCTCTGCACTCAGAAATTACTCCTGGCAATGCTCGGGGGACCATATGGGATGCTGGGGATTGAACCCAGGTCAACCTCATGCAAGGTCTGGTCCTACATATAAGAATTTTTAAATGTAAATTTTCTGACTTTGATCAATGAATTTTTTTTTTTTTTTGCCTTTTGGGTCACACCCGGCGATGCACAGGGGTTACTCCTGGCTCTGCACTCAGGAATTACCCCTGGTTGTGCTCAGAAGACCATATGGGATGCTGGAATCAAACCCGGGTCGGCCGTGTGCAAGGCAAACGCCCTACCCGCTGTGCTATCACTCCAGCCCTAAATATTTTATAATTCTGAAAGTCTTTGATTTAGAGACTGGAGAGATAATACAGCAGATAGGGCACTTGCCTTGCATATGGCCAACCCAAGTTTAATACCTTATATCACATTCCATATGTCCCCCGAGAACTACCAAGAGCAATTTCTGAGTGCAGAGCCTGAAGTGGCCCCTGAGCATTTCTGGGTGTGGCCCAAATTCTTCTCCTTCCCCACCCCAAGATAAAAGAAATTTTTGAGTTCATTTGTAGTTTGAGTTGTTTAGTTCTATTAAATATGATCTCTTCAGATCTTAGATCAAGGTAGTTAGGATGGTTGGAGAGATAGTTCAGAACTTGCCTTGCAGGTGGCTGACTTGGGTTCAATCCCCATTTCCCCATAAGGTCTTGGAGTACCTTCAGTAATGGTCTCGGAGTGCAGAGCCAGGATTTTCTGCAATCCTGGGTATGGACTCAGATCCAGAATCTACAAAAAGTACCCAAAAGGGTAGTAAGTAGAATTTTTTTAAGTTAGTAGAATTTTTTGGGGGGTGGGGTCACACCCAGCGATGCGCAGGGGATACTTCTGGCTCTGCACTCCGGTATTACTCCTGGCAGTGCTCGGGGGACCATATGGGATGCTGGGAATCAAACCTGGGTCAGCCACATGCGAGGCAAATGTCCTACCCACTGTGCTATCGCTCCAGCCCCTTAAGTTAGTAGAATTTAAAAAAACAAAACTACAGTTGGGGTGAGCTAGTATTGAGGGTAAGGCACTTCCTCAGGGACAACTCTGGATCTCCGGCACCACCCAGTGCGACCCTGAGCACTAAATTAAGAGTCACCCCTGCGCTCTGCTGGGTGTACACTCGCATTACCTTCCCCTCCCCCCCCGCAAAAAATAAAGACTGAATAATGCTGGACAACTTGTTAAATTTTTGCCAAGTATAATGCATTTTTATGTTTAAGAGACATTTGTATTTTCTTGTACTGCAGTACTCATTTTCTTGGGTAGTATTACAAAATAAATTAGCTTTTTGGACTTTTTATTAAATTTTTAGGACCCTTTGATATATTGATCCCTAGTAATAGCCTTTTATTATAATATGAATTGCAAATATTTCACCTATTTTAACTTTGTAAAATTTTGTAACTCTTAATTAGAGTTGGAAAATGCTTCTGTACTTCAGGATTATAAAAAGGAACTTACCCCAGTTTTAGTTTAGGAATTTTATACATTTATAGCCTGTAACATGTTAGTAATCTATTCTACAAGGGTTTAATGCATGGTGAGATGCAACAATACTCACACACTTTCTTCTAAAATATTTTTGGATCATCTTTAGTGAATAATAACAAGCAATATAAAATGACTTATTCGGGGCCTGCTATAGGGACAGGCTTGAGGGGTAGTTGGGAAAATTGGAAATAATGGTGGTAGGAAGGTGCAGCGGTGATGGGGGTGGTGTTGGAATATTAAATGTAATAAATCATGAGCAACTTTATAAAAGTAAATATTTTTTAAAAAGATTTATATTTAAGTATTTGCTCTGGTGGTAACTCACACTTGGATATGATGTTCAGTCTGTATGCAGTTTGCTTGTTTTTTCTGTCTAGTTGGGCATTTTGATTCCTCCAGCCTTGTTCATTGGCTAGTCTTTTCTCTCAGTTTTGATTTACCTCCTCTGTTGTTTGCTGTTTTCTGTTTGGGACATCAGAATTTGTCCCGTTGAACATCTAGTGCCGTGTTGTTTTGAGGTTTTATACTATCTTGTAGTGTTCTTTCCTAATAGCATTTCCTCCAGGAAAGACTTTTTCTTTTTCTTTTCTAATAGTCTTTCCTCCAGGAAAGACTCCAGAAATAGTTTTTCCGAATTTTCCTGTCTTATCATACATCTATTTTTTCTGCCTATCCTTCAGAGTAAGCTTATCTGGGTCTAAAAATTAATATATTTTTTTTCTGTTGGGGGGACCCATACCCTGCCATGCTCAGTGGTTACTCCTGGCAATTACTCCTGGCGGTGTTTGGGGAACCATAAGGGTTGTCTGCCCGCTGTACTATTGCTCCAGCCTCTGAAAATTAATCTTGTAGGTATTTTGGCCACAGGTGAAGGAATGGGGAGGTGAAATCAGCACTTTAAATACGCAGATCAGTCTTTTTATGGTCATGACCCTATTCGAAACTTCTCTTTTACAGATGATTTTAACCGTGTTCTTGAGCAACAATGAGCAGATTTTAACGGAAGTTCCTATAACACCAGAAACAACATGTCGAGATGTTGTGGAATTCTGCAAGGAACCTGGAGAAGGCGGTTGCCATTTAGCGGAAGTGTGGAGGGGAAATGGTAAGTATTCGGCTCTGTTGCTCTTACCAAGTGCGTACAGCTGCACGTTTACCAAATGCAAGTGGTGATTCTGGGCCTTAATTAGCTCTGCAGTGAGGTTGAGTAATTAAAAGTTACATTACACAAGAACAGGATTTTATCAATGCTCTTTGTAGAATGTGGCATGTTATGTCAATTGACCCTTACTGTAGCCATCTGAAATAATGATTCATTAAAGATTCTATTAAATCTTTCTTGCTATCATCATTAACAAGTTGAGGATTTTCCATCCTCAGACATTACTGTATTTTGTTTGATGTGTATTACGCGATACCTCTTTTCCACCTTTCTGATAACTTCATGAAGACAGAAACATGATCGTGCTTTTCTATGTACAAAACTCTTACATACTAGGCCATACATAGAATATATATTGTACCACTGTCCTCCTGTTGTTCATCGATTTGCTTGAGTGGGCCCAGTAACATCTCCATCGTGAGACTTGTTGTTACTGTGTTTGGCACATCGAGTACGTCACAGGTAGTTTGCCAGGCTTTGCCTTGCGGGAGAGATACTCTCAGTAGCTTGCCGGGCTCTCGAGAGGGGCAGAGGAAATAAAATATTATTTCTTACATTGTAGGGCTTTCTTAACTAGTGGGGCAGAGAGATCAATGTCAGTAATAGATGTGTGTATGATATGACTGAATATAGGTAATTTTGCAAAAGAACATTTGGACTGTAAAGGAAGGGTTGAATTTCGATAGGCTCAGAGAGGGTATCTAAACAGGGGCACGGGGTGGAGCCGGGCTTGCCGAGAGCCTGCAGTGTCTGCATCTGTGTGCAGGAAGGGCGGAGAGAAGAGACCGGCCACCTGGAGCACGTACCGCAGACTGGCCATAGATGGGCCCACAGGGAAGAGTCTGAGGGCACTCGGGGTGATCAGTCGTATGCCTTAGTTTTAAAAATGCCAGTCTCTTTATGTGAGTGCATCAGTTGGTGTCACCTTGTCCCCAAGTCCATCTGAGGCCACCGCCCACAGTTTCACCTCAGCAGCACTGAGAACTCACCTCTTGGGGCACAGACTTCACAGAAGTGGCATTTGCCATGCTGTGCAACCCTGACCGTCTGCTTGGTTAACTGTTTCTCCTTTGTACCTCTTACCCTTCTTGGCTCGGCTCACAGAGTATTAAGCATCCCTGTTGATGCTCCAGTGGGCTCCTACTGTTTATGCAGATACACTAGAGTAGCTTCATATCCCCTCGCGGGACTGGAATCTGGCAGGGCGAACCCAGTCTAGTCGCCTGCCCTCCTGTCCCAGTGCCAGCCCAGTGCTCAGGATCGGCCCTTGGCAAACACTTACACCACTGTGGAAAGTAGGGCAGCCGAGCGCGTCTTGCAGAGACTTTCGAGTACGAGATTTAAATGTGGGGGAAAGGCACTAAAGTAGCCTTTCTGCATCTTTCTGAGCATTCCTGGCAGTGCTTGGGCTTCGACTGGGCTTGGCCACGTGCAGGTGACTGTCTTCTCCCTCACATGTTGCCTTCTGGGTCTGGGTCCGAATCTCCTCTTAGAAGACAGCAGTTCGGACTCGTCTTACCTCTTACAGAGTCTGTCTCTAAAGAAGGTCACATTCTGAGGAACTAGGACTTCGGACTTGGTAGCAGTGCTCAGGACACCCGAGGGCCCCTCCTGGTGATTCTTGGCCAGCTAGGCTGGGTGTTCATGTGAAGGGGCGCTGCCTAGCCCTCCCCCCATGGTGCTGCATCCAGAGACACTTGGGGACTGTTTGGGGCTGGGGAGTGAACCTGGTTGGCACATCCGGGAAGCCTTGTGCTGTCGCTCTGGTCCTGTGTTCGGACTCGTGCCAGGACACACCTCTAGAGCGGTCTGTGCGTGGCCATTTCTTGCCCTTCGCTGAGTGCCCTTTGTGGTTGCTGCCGTCCCCGTGCAGTCGCACGGTTTTTAGCTTGGTGCTTGCTCGCTCGTGGGCTTCCCGGGGCTGAGATTCCTGGTGGTGGTGCTTCTTCATCTCTTAGTGGCTGCTGTGCTGCTCGTGGGGGTGGTTGCATTTTCTGGCCGTGTGTTACGGGGGTGACAGGTCGCAGGGCTGCCAGGCTTGCTCTTGTGCCTGTGGCAGCGCCGGGAACTGAACCGGCACTGGATTCTTTGTTTGGTGAGTTTCGTGTCCGCCTTCTTGTGGAGACCTTACATGCGTAGGCTTTCAGCTCTAATGTACAGCAGGAGGAGAGGTAGAACCGTCCGGTTTTCCTTTTGTTACGTTTCCAAGGTGACTTTGTTTACCTTATTCAACCACCTTCTATTTTACTTTAGCTAGAAATGCCAGAGTTTTGTATTTATCATTGGGGTAGAAGCGTGCATTATATGATATGTGCCAGATAGTTCTGTTTCCACTTTAAAACAAAATGGAATTTTAATTCTTTTATATTTTACATTTTACTTTATTTCTGGGCTGGAGCGATAGCACAGCAGTAGGATGTTTGCCTTGCGCGCAGCCGGCCCAGCCGAACCGGGTTCGATTCCTTCACCCCTCTCAGAGAGCCCGGCATGCTACTGAGAGTATCTCGCCCGCACGGAAAAGCCTGGCAGGCTCCCCGTGACGTATTCGATATGCCAAACACAGTAACAACAAGTCTCACGATGGAGATGTTACTGGGCCCTCTCGAGCAAATCGATGAACAACGAGAGGACAGTGCTACGGTGCAGTGCTCAGGTGACCATACACAGTGCTAGGGATAGAACCCTAGTCATCTAGTACAGGACAAAGGACTTACCACTGACCTATCTCACCAGCACCCAAAATCAAGTGTTTTAATACTGTTTTGCTGTTTCCTAGTCTTTCATATATTTACATTTCCCATCTTTCTCCT
>JAOXYA010411279.1:0-17656 GCA_028565675.1 Sorex palustris
TTTTTGGGTCACACCCAGCGATGCTCAGGGGTTACTCCTGGCTCTGCACTCAGGAATTACTCCTGGTGGTGCTCGGGAACCCTATGGGATGCTGGGAATCGAACCCGGGTCAGCTACGTGCATGGCAAACGCCCTACCCGCTGTGCTATCGTATTTTTATGCTTTGTATTTGTCTTTTTACCTCCCCTGGGTTTATTTTTCTTGCACTCCCTTAGATAGTAAACATTTGTACTCACATGCTGCACGTTCCAGGAATTTCATTGTACTGACTTGAACTTAACAAGTTGAAATCTATTTCTTCATCTTTTCCCTGAAAAATATTAGGAGGCCAGGGGTGAGGCTGCAGGGACAGAGCATCTGCTTGGCATGTGCAAGTGTCCTCTGACCACATATTCCCCGTCTCCCCCCGCCCCAGCAACTGGGCGTGCTCACCACAATAATTAAAAATAAAGCAAAATAGGCATTTCAGACACATCAACAATGTCACCCTTTCATTTAGATGCTCCTGCCATGTCACCCCTTTCATTTAGATACGCCTGCCATATTTTTGTCTTTTTCTTCCACTCAACAAGACATAAATAACAACAGCAATTATTGTTATTATCTTATAAGGTCATTATCTTTACTCACCCATTGACCCCTGTGAGTGCTCTTGATTTCCGGTTAAAATTCAACTCCTAAACCTGAACTGTTTTTTAATCTGTTTAACGTAAATATGTGACTTTCTCTCCTGTGAGGCCTTTGGTTGGTGAATTTTGTGTATGTCAGAAATGTCTATGTTTCATACTTACAAAAACATTTACAATTTTATTTTACTGTATTTAAATTGTGAGGAAAAGAGGGTTGGGCGGTATCTGGTGATGCCCAGACTTACTCCAGGCTCTGTGCTTGTGCCTGAGGATGGGATCATATGTGGTGCTGGGGACGGAACCCAGATCTGCTACATGCTGCATGCAAGGCCCGACCCCTTGAACTAACTCCCTGGCTATCTTTCCACATAGTGACAATATTTCTGTCACAGATTTTCACTCTTGGAGCAAAACTCTAAAAATTGTTCTGGGGCTGGAGAGATAGCACAGCGGGTAGGGCGTTTGCCTTGCACGTGGCCAACCCGGGTTTGATCCCCAGCATCCCATATGGTCCCCTGAGCACTGCCAGGAGTAACTCCTGAGTGCAGAGCCAGGAGCAACCCCTGTGTATCTCCAGGTGTGACCCAAAAAGCAAAAAAATAATAATAATAAAAATAAAAATTGTTCTGTTTTGTCGAAGTTAATCTTTTATTTTAGGCCGCTTTTAGGAATTTTTATGTCTACATCTATGATTATCCCTGTCATGTGTCCTTGTGTGAATTTCTTTGTATTTTACTCCCCCTGGACTTTTGGAGTTTGTGGGCTGGTCTCTATCAATTTTGGAATTTCATCACTTTGAGAAATCTTGCTTATGGCCTCTCTCTCTCTCTCTCTCTCTCTCTCTCTCTCTCTCTCTCTCTCTCTCCCTTCCCTCCCTCCTGAAACTCTAAACAATTTACTCTCAGAAATGTTCTGTTTTCCACAGAACATTTTAAAACTGTTTTCATTAAAGAACTCTTGGATCATTAAAGAACTCACATTCCATCTCCTTTCTTATCAATGATCTTTTTTGGTATATCTAGTAAATCTTTTCATTGAATTTTTGTTCTTTTTTTCCCTAAACATTAGATTTGATCTAAAAATAGTAGTGTGGACATATTCTAGAAGTATATATATTTCTTTTTCTTTTCTTTTCTTTCTTTTAAAGCTCATTTGGTGGCTGGAGAGATAGTACAACAAGTAGGGCATTTGCCTTGCACAGAGCCAACCCAAGATTGATTCCTCACATCCCGTACTCTTGGGCACTGCCAGGAGTAATTTCTGAGTTCAGAATCAAGAATAACCCCTGAGCAACACCAAGTGTGGCCCCAAACCCAAACCAAACAAACAACCCTGCCCCCAAATACACACAAAAATAAAAAGCTTATTCTGGGCTGAAGTAATGATACAGCAGGTGCTGTCCCAGATTCGATTTCCTGAACCTCATATGGTTCCCTAAGCACTGCTAGGAGTGACCCCTGATATGCACAAGCAAATCCTGAGCAAGTTGGGTATAGCCTCAAAATGAAAACAACAAACAAAAAAGCTCATCTGTGCTATAAAATTTTGATTTCTTTATTTTTCCAGAACCTCCCAAGTGACTGTTCAATGCAAGGGTTTGAGGGTGTCAGGCTGGGGGTTACCGGGGCTGTTCTGGTGGTGCTCGGGGCCTTGAGGGTTGTTCCTGGTCATGCTCAGGGGACCATGTGGTTGGTACCAGAGACGAACTGGCAGACAAGGCTTTACCTTAACCCTTATCTCCCGGCTCCTTTCTGGTATTTTCAAATCCTTCTTTTGTTTCTTTCTACTTACTAAGATGTATTTTTGTCTCTTGCCAGCTCATATGACATTTTGGGTGGATCTGATTCTGTTGTCTATTTTTTTTCTCAAAGACCATGCGTAGTATGACTTCTGGATGAGAGCACATCCTCCTTGGAGGGACAGGGCTCCTGCTGGCAGACACCAGAGCTCAGCTTCTCCAGAGAGGGGAGGATTTGTTTCTGCGCGGGGGCTGAGGGCTGCCAGCTTGAGTTCTTAATGAGCTGCTTGCTTAGCTCTGGGACCTGGGATTTCCCAGCTAGTGAATCAGGCTACAAATTCTCTGGGGATCTCCTGAAGGTTGCATAATCCTATGGGAGATTGTAATTTTTCTCTTTCCTCTCCGGGTTTCTACTCTCACATACTTTTGCTCCTTTGGGTTTCTCCCACTCTTTTTTAGAGTCTTGACCAGAATTTGTTTGCACTCAGAGTGGATGTCCAGTTCGTCATGCTATGAAACAGAATCTAGTTAGTATTACAGGAATAAAAATGTATCGGTGTATCTAAGTTTAGCTATTAGTTATTTTGGGAGGGGTGACACAGCCCACTGTTCTCAGGGTGTACTCATCCATGGCTCTTGTCAGATCATAGGAAGTTTTGAGTGGATCTGATTCTGTTGTCTCTTTTTTTCTCACTATAAGACCACTCCTGGCAGGACTCAAGGGATCAGATGGGGTTATGGGGTGGCAGGAAAGAACTGGATCTGCCGGATGCAAGGCAAACTCCCTAGACGTTGTGCTATGGTGCTAACTCCACTTTTTAGCAATTATTTTATTGTTTCCTTCCCCTTCCCCACCCCAATATGACACAGCCTCCTCAGAAGGGCCCTCTGGTACATCCACTTGGCATCAAAACTTGGATTAAAGTGTAAATAAGTAAAAGTAAGAAATACAAGTGGGGCAGGGAGTCGGGAGTCAGTGTTGTACATGTAAAGATCCAGCTCCCAGCCCCTGCACCTCATGGCCCTCCAAATACCATGAAGTGTGACCCTGGTGGCTCCCAGCACTGCTGGGCCTGGACATCATTAGATCACCAGGCTAAGCATTGAACTTCCTGACCCAGCTAGTCAAGTCTCATTGGGAATGGCCCCAAATGTCCTGAGCACTGCTTAGGAGTATCCCCTTCCAAGAAGAGAGAGAAATGGTCCTGTACACTACCAGGTCTGTCTTATTCTTAAATTAGATCAGAACCAGGTTAAGCCAGCTTTGTGTAATAGACAATACTACAATTGGGTCTGTCTCATGGCTGTATCTGTATTGCTACTGAGTGCTGAAGGAGGTCAAATGATATATATGTTAACCTTTCAGTAACAGTATTGCAAACCACAGTGCCTAAAAGGAAAGAGAAAGAGAGAGAGCAAGACAGAGAGAGAGAAGAAGAAGAAGAAATGATTGACTCCTGGATTAAAGTGTAAAAAAATTTTTTGCACCCATTTTCTTTATTTATCCATAAACATATGTTTACGTACTACCTACAATGACCAGTTTCCATATTCAGGTCATTTGTAGGTAATACTACACTGTACATTGGATGAGGATATCTTTTCCTTTGCATTGCTAGATTACAGGTAGTTCTAATTTTAGTTATTTTGAGGAACCACCATAGAAAGTGTAAAAAAATTTTAAAAAGAAAGATTACAATAGACTAAAAAATAGAATTGTATTGTTGGTGATAGCTCATAATCAACCTCTTCAACCCTGGGTCTCCTGGGTGTTAGCATTTAAAATTCCTTAAAATATACCAGAGAGACAGCACAGGGGTTATGGCCCCTTTCTGGCATGCAACTGGCCCCAGCTTAATCCTTGGCACCACATAGGGTCCCCCAAACACCACCTGGAGTGATCCTTTTTTTTTTCTTTTTGGGTCACACCTAGCGAAGCACAAGAGTTACTCCTGGCTCATGCATTAAGGAATTACTCCTGGCAGTGCTCAGGGGACCATATGAAATGCTGGAATCAAACCCAGGTGGGCCACATGCAAGGCAAACGTCCTACCCGCTGTACTATAACTCCAGCCTCAGGAGTGATCCTTGAGCACAGAGCCAGGAATGAGTAAGCTCTGCACACCACAGGTGTGGCAAAAAAGTAATTCCTTACCATCCAATCCAATTAAAGTGCAAATTTAAGACATAGGGGGAAAGGCAGAGATGTTGGTCCTAGAAACCTAGAAAATGTGGAAACTTTAGTTACAAGTTCTTTTAAGGTTGTCTTTTCTTAATCAGTTTGCCTGATTAAGTTGGTAAGTCCGTTTATCAACAGCTGATGAAATATTTCAAACTTTGAAGAGCCAGAGGCACAGTTCAGGAGTTGACGCACTTGCTGTGCATCTTGTGGACCCCAGCTTGAATCCTCAAACCACATATGGTCCCCCCCAGAATGCTGTCGGGGTCACTCTGGAACACAGAACCATGAATATCCCCTGAATACTGATGGGTGCAGCCCCCGAAGAAAAACAAACAAAAGGTTCACTTAGGGGGGATCTGGACCCAGTTCAGTGGCTACGGCGACTTGCCTGGGCTCAATTCCTGGCACCACATAGCCCCGTTGGCCTATGAGTCACAGGAGGGGCCTCTGGAGCCTCCCAGATTTGTGAATCAAAATTTTACATGTTGTTTCCCTGCCTATTCTCTGAGGGTGGAATGACAGAGGGTGAGTAACAGCAAAGGAGATCCAAGCTCCCAAATCCAGTACCTTGAGACAAGGGTGGTGGTGGTGATGGTGATGGCACAGCTGCGCTCTGGGGTGCTCCCAATGAAGGCTCTGGATTGCTTGACGTTACCCCTGCTCCCTTTGGGAGATGTTCCCGGGGACAAAGAAAGTCAGGGAGAGGAATGGGGAAGGATCCAGGATGAAGGATAGAAGAGTTTTTTTTTTCTTTCTGGGTCACACCAGGAGATGCTCAGTGTTGACTCCTGACTCTGCACTCAGGAATTACTCCTGGTGGTTCTCTGGGGGAGCATACGGGATATGGGGGAATCAAACTTGGGTTTGCCAAGTACAAAGCAAACATTTGCATTACCCACTGTACTATTGCTTTGGCTCCAAGTATAGAAC
Source organism: Sorex palustris (assembly GCA_028565675.1). NCBI lineage: Eukaryota > Metazoa > Chordata > Mammalia > Eulipotyphla > Soricidae > Sorex > Sorex palustris. Next base: position 5,480 of record JAOXYA010411279.1, read on the forward strand.
AAATTTGTAGAAAGAAATCAACTAGCAATTCCTTTGACTAACTTGGTGCTAGGCTTCAATTTTTGTTAATTTTCTCTTTCTTTTCAATGTTTTATTGAGGCTCTGTGATTGACAAAGTTACTCATGACTTGGTTTCAGGCATACAATGTTCCAACACCAACCCCTCTACCTGTGTCAACTTTCCTCCACCAGTGTGCCCTGCCCGACCCCCAGTCTGCCTGTTTGACAAGCACATTTTCAGTGTCGTTGTCTCTGTGACTTAGCTAAGCATTTATGCAGTTCGCTGGAGCCAGAGATTCTACCATTAAAGCTGCAGTTGTTTGGCTTAAGATTCATTTGGCCTCTTAAAATGCAAATACCTCTTGGACACAGATGCTTACTGGTGGGAAGGGGCTAGCAAATCAGTGACACAGGCCACAGGATGTGGTGGGACTGTGGCAAATTGGAGAAAACGCCCCACCCACAGGGACAGCTGTCTCATGGCCTGGCCAGTTGCTCAGGAATAGGAATGTGGGCTTGTGGTTGTTTTCAAGTCAGAAATGAGCATTTTTTTTTATGAGAAATGTCATGATTCTTAAAGTGTTAGCAACTTATCCTACAAAAAAGTTTAGCCCTTCTCCCCACCCCCACACACACATACACACAAAGACTTGAAAAAATAAAAACAAACTACAGAGGCCAACAAACAAACATAAAAGACCAGACAAATAACAAAATCACAGCTAAGGGCTGGGAGCTGTCCAGGCTCTGATCTGTGCGTTAACTTTTACTACTCACTGGCCACTCCATTGTGAAAGAATTGATCATGGCTTCTGGTAGCAGAGGAGGGAGCAGGGGAGGAGAGAGAAATAGAGAAATAGAGACCATCAGACACACAGAGAGAAACAGAGTTGAGGGAGACAGAGACACACAGACATTGACAGGAAGAGAGAGAGCCTCAGGCGGAGCTGTGGATGGACAGAGAGGGCATGAGAGCTGGAGAGGATCATGCAAATTCTCAGCACCCTGAGTAGACTGGGCCCTAGCCTAGAAACCCCTTTCCAACATCTGGATAGAAATAAACAAGCCAAATCTAACTCTTTCAGGATAACCATTTCCAAAGCAAACTTGGAGAGTCATTCTTTCCATACGGAATTCTCAAGACAATGTTAGACACCTTTCCAGGGAGGTTCTACAGTATCTCCAACAGATGACTAAGTCCATAACACTTGTTTACAGGAAGCAAATGAAAATTCTCAGAGGGTTCCCTTTTCTAGTCAGGGGTGAAACTCTTCTCTAAGGCCTTCCAACAGGCAATGAGTCAGTATTAATTTGTTCCATCAACAGTCTTTACAACACATCATTTTGGGGTCACACCAGGAGGTGCTCAGGGCTTCCTCCTGGCTCCGTGCTCAGAGATCACCTCTGATGAGGCTCAGGAGAACTCACGTGGTGTCGAGGATCCAATGGGGTCAGCTGTGTGCAAGGCAAAGCACCTAACCCACTGGACCATTTGTTCTGGCCCTAGAAAGACTTTGATCAAACCTTGAATGTGGAATGTCACTGAAGCATCAAACCTGCCCACACATGTCAGGTGGGCAGCAAATGAGGTCCACCCTGTCCTCTCCTCACCCTGCCTCCTCCTTCCATCTGAGCTTAATGGACCATCCTCTTCCCTCTCCCCTCAGGACAGCACTTCCTGCTTCCGCGAGGAAGGGAGCTCTAGAGCCAAATGGAGACCCATCAGACACACACCCAAAGCTGCCGTCCAGCGCCGGCGAGGACCGCGCCATGCTGCTAGGGTTTGTGATGATGGCCTCGTCTGTCCTCATGTTCTTCCTGCTCGGAACCACCATCCTCAAGACTTTCATACTCAGGTAAGGAAGGGAGAAGGAAGACTGAGAACTTCCAACTCAGATCATCACCGTGCCCGTGAGAGAAGAGGGAGGCTGGTTTGCTTTCTCAACTCTCCGGGCTGAGGCCTGGAAGGGGTAGTAGGGCCACTCACCATTTCTCTCAGGGCTGGGCGATCTGGGCATGAAGGAAGAGCTGGGAAGAAGCATTTTGCTTTGCCGTCCCCCAACTCTAGTCTCAACATTACTCGACAAGTAACTGTAAATCGGACATTAAAGTAACACATTCTGCTTCCACATGCAGCTATTCTGGAGAAGATCCTCTACATGAGCACATTGAGTTGAAGTGTTTTGAGAGACTTCCTTTGCTCCATTTGGCATCTCTTGCTCCCTTATCAAAGGTTATATGCTCATAAATTTGAGGGTGTGGAAAGGATGTTCACCCCTATTCCATTGGTCTGTGGGTCTGTTTTTGTTCCATGCCGTGTCAATGATTACCGCTTTGCAGTACAGTTTGAAGTTGAGGAAGGTTATGCCCCCATCTTCCTTTTCCCGAGAATTGCTTTAGCTATTCGTGGACGCTTGTTGTTCCATAGGAATTTCAGGAATGTTTGATCAATTCTTTAAAGAATGTCATGGGTATTCTTATAGGGATTGCATAGAAACTGTATAATGCTTTGGGTGTATTGCCATTTTGACAATGTTAATTTTCCCAATCCATGGGCAGGGAATGTGTTTCCATTTCCTTGTGTCCTCTTTCTTTTCTTTTTGCTTTTTGGGTCACACCCGGCGATGCACAGGGGTTACTCCTGGCTCATGTACTATGTACTCAGACACTACTCCTGGTGGTGCTCAGGGGACTATATGGGATGTTGGGAATTGAATCTGGGTGGGCCAAGTGTGTGAGGCAAACGCCCTACCAGCTGTGCTATATCGCGCCAGACCCTCTCTTTTATTTCTTGAAGTAGCGTTTTGTAGTTTTCTTTGTACAGGTCCTTTACCTCCTTAGTTAAGCTGATTCCGAGGTACTTGATTTTCTGAGGCATGATTGTGAACGGGATTGCCTTTTTCATATCACTTTCTTCTCTCTCATTATTTGTGTATAGGAAAGCCATGGTCTTAGATTTTTTTTGTGGGGGGGGGTCACACCCAGCGATGGTCAGGGGTTCCTCCTGGCTTTGCATTTGGGAATTACTCCTGGCAGTGCTTGGGGGACCATATGGGATGCCAGGGATCAAACCCGGGTCGACCACATGCAATGCGAATGCCCTACCCACTGTGCTATCATTCCGGCCCTGGCCATAGACTTTTGGGTATTGATTTTATAGCCTGCGACTCTCCTATACATGTTTACTATTTCTAGGAGTTTCTTGGTAGAGGCTTTAGGGTTCTCTAAATATAGTATCATTTCATCTGCAAATAGAGTTTCATCTCTTTCCTATTTGGATGCCCTTGAGTTGGAGTGTTTTGAGTTTGGCCATGTCTACCTGACACATAAAAGCTGCTTATACCCATTCATTCTTCACGAAGTCCTTGTCTCCGAATAAAATGATGGACTTTGTCTTTTGAAGGCACGTTAATTGCTCATTCAGTTAATATGCCAATTTATTTCAGCTCTAAATAATTATATCTAAATATATCTTTGGTTCCTGTGACAGGCTCTGGCCTGGCCCTTATAGAAAAAATATGTATTGAATATTTCTGGATGGGGCTCTCAAACAAAATAAAAAACAAACAAAAGTCTGGTGCTAAACCCATAGCAGAAACTTATTTACTAATTTAAGACTTGTTTTTCTAAGGCTACATGCAGCATTTTATATCCTGGAGCTGGAGATCATGTTTAGCTTCACTCTGTGCCTCAGCTTTATTTTATTAGTGAAGAAAAATGGTTACATGTGGTCTGAGATCCCAGGAGTGCACCCTAACCCTCTGAACAGTATTTTTGAACGTTTTGACGTCAGAATTTGTTCACTGAACTTGTGTTTAGGAAACATAGGGCCCGCCGAGGAGTGAGTATGGGAGGCTGTGAGGATCTGATCCTACAGGCTCTGTCAAAACCTCTCTCAGCACCCCCTCTGCACCTTAGCCTGAAATGGCTCCCTAATGACTTCATATACTTGTGCGTTTTCTTTTCAAACGGCATCAAAGTCTTCATTAGTGGGAATTTTGTCTTTCACTTCTAGCACCTAGAACATTCTGTTTATGTAGAATATGGGCACACTCTCAAGGAACATTTCCAAGTCAAATTGAATTCAGTCTATTTATGGAACTTTTATATCATCTGTATATGAGAAGCAGGATGCTTTCTACTTTATGTAAATAGCTACATCCTATTTACCTTTAGAAAAGTAAATAACTTTTCTAAAGGTAAATAGGATGTAGCTAAAAATCACCTCAAGGGACTGATAATAAAAATAACTGAATCTCTCTCTTTCTCTCTTTCTCTGACCATACCCAAATGATGCTGCGGTGGGGGTAGATTCTCCCTGCTCTGTGCTTGGGGGTTGTTCTCAGAGGTGCTCAGTGGTCCATGAGATACCAAGGATGGAACCAGGCCACGTGCATGCAAAACGTGTTCTCAGACCATTCATCTATCTTTATGGCCCAACATAGTAACTTTTCTAATAGGTAATTTCTTGCTTATAATATTTTCATTTGTCTCTGGAAGTAGAATAGGTTTCTACTTCTGTAGAAAATGTCCACAGTCTGTGTTGACTTATGGGATCTTGTGGCTGGTTTGTCCAAAGGTGTATTTCTACCAAGAGAAGCCAAAGGGTTTGTGTTTTTGAGATGATGAGGCATGAGAGATAAGTTGAGAGAGACAGAGAGAGAGAGAGAGAGGGAGGGAGAGAGAGGGAGAGAGAGAGAAAGAGAGAATCATGGTGACTATAGTGTATAGGGTAATATTGCTGAAGCTCTCTAAATATGTGCATATTAAAAAGCAGTAAAATATACAGATTGCTGGCCTTCTGAAAAATAAATGAAGCCAGATGTTGGGAAATGTTGCTGTAGAGTCTGTGTTTTAGAAAATTTGTCATTCTACCAAACACATTTGGATGCTTCTGCAGTTTGAACAATATAGAGGATAGATGTGGTAAGGAAGGTCTGACGGAGACTTGGAGAAGAAAGACTGTAATTTGCTGCTGGCTCTCCCTGCCTTCCTCCACCTCTTCCATGCTCTGAAAGTGCTGCGCCAGCCCTGAAGGTCCTTGAATGCCTTGAAACAGACACCTGCCTCAGGTTTCCATGTTAGACACGCAAAACTCAATTCTCATTTCTTCTTTTCAACTCGCAGCACTCAGAGAGAAGAATCGAATTGCACTCTCTTGCACACACACATCACAGAAGACTGGATGGACTGTGCATTCACGTGCGGGACGGACTGCCGGGGCCAGGGAAGGTACCCATGTCTTCAGGTGTTTGTGAATCTCACCCATTCGGGGCAGGAAGTGCTCCTACACTACAACGAAGAGGCGCTGCAGATCAATTCCAAGGTAACGGAGACGTTAGGACGTGTGCCAACCACAGCAATTCGAGCCAAGAGTCTTGAGCACAGGGATCTTTTCGGGGCAGACTGCCCTCGGCAGGGTGTTTGAGAGGTAAATCTGTTTCTGGCTTGGGACTGTTTGACAGAGGTCAAATGAGGATAACTGAAGCTAAAAGTATTTCTTGGAAGGAAAATGGGAAATCTAGTCAGGAGGGAGAATTTTTCCAATATCACAAGTTGGAGTCAGCACTTAAAGGCTGAGCCAATAAACAGATTCATTTGTAGGCAGTTCTGCTTCGAGAGGTCCCACTCATCTCTTACAGATTCTAAAATGCACTTTTGAATTTATTTAAAATCAAGCAAGTCACTTTTCTTATCTTTTTTAAATTGAAAAAATCTTAGGCATCGTGGTTGGCAATACTGTTAATGACTACCCACTCCATCGTCCAGTGTCCCCACTCAATACTCTCATTCACTCCAGTGGTAAGCTTCCTACTCAAGTCCAGTTCTTGGTTCCTGTTGCCTTTGGTTATTTGTTATTTCTCCACTGTTTCTTAATATCCCGCATATGACAGATCATCCTGGGTCTATTCTTCTATCATCATGATATTCTCTAGATCCATCCATGTATCATTAATTGCATTTCTTACAGCTGACTAGTATTTTGTTGTGTATATGTACCAGAGTTTTTTGTTTCTAGGCCATACTTGGCAGTGCTCAGAGCTTACTCTTGGTTCTTTGCTCAGGGACCACTCCTGGCAGGGCTAAGGGGGACCATCTGAGGTGCCAGAGATTGAAACTGGGTCAGCTACAAAGAAGACAAGTATCCCACCCATTGTACTATCTCTCTGGTTCCAGTACCATAGTTTCTTTATCTAGTAATCTGTTCTTGGACACTTGGGTTTTTTCCAGATTTTGAGAATTATAAGAAGTGCTGCAACAAACATAGGAATGCAAAGGTCTTTTCTGAATAAAGTTTTTGGTCTTTTGGCATACATTCCAAGAAGTGGAATTGCTGGCTATAAATGAGCTTGATTGCTATAAATGAGTTTGATTTTTTTAGAAGTATTCAGATTGTTTTCCAAAAAAGGCTGGACCAGTCAACATTTCCACTAGCAGTAAAAGAGGAATCCTTTTTTTCCACATCAGTGCCAACCCTGGTTGTTTTTGTTCATTTTGTTAGTGCAACAACTGACTAGAATGAGGTGATATCTCATTGTTGTTTTCATTTGCATTTCCCTGGTAATAAGTGCTGTTGATCAAATTTGGCTAGCTATGTTTCAGGAATGTTCTGTTTATCTGTGTCCCACACTCCCATTTTTTGAAGTTATTTTTTTCTCATATAGTTCTACCAATACTTTTTATGTATTTTGGATATTGACCCTTTATCAGATGAGTAGTGGGAAGTATCCTTTCCCACTGTGGGTGTCTTTTGAAATCTTTTCATTTTTATAGTTGTTCACAATAATTTATTACATTCAATAGTCCAACACCAATCCCACCACCATTATACCTTCCCACCACCATTCTTTCGAATTTTCTCACCACCCCCCAAGTCTGTTCCAAAGGCAAATCCTAAATATTTTGTATTGCTTCTTATGAATAATCCACTAAAAATGATCTAAAAAGGTTTCCTTAGAGGAAAATGTGTGAAAATTGTTGTATATCTCTCTTGGAGCCATTAAGTCCCTATATCATTAACACTAACATGCGGTTACAGGTTGAGCTAATATATATATATATCTATCTATCTATCTATCTATCTATCTATCTATCTATCTATCTATCAAGACTGGTTGCCTTCTACTTTACATCCCATCAAATGTGGTGTGCTACTCATTGTACATTAGTGGTATAGAGTATGAGATGTTGTGCTCCAAGAATTCTAAAACTTTAAATAGGGTTTTAGAACTGGAGTTAAATTTTTAATTGAATGGCACTTAAGAGGTCGGAAGGCATATCTGCAGTGTGTTGCTTTCTTCTGATAATTATTTGTGAATCTCTAGATCATGGCCATTAAAGAACTTATATGGCACCCAGAGGAAGTTCGTGGGCAAGGCTGCCAGGCTCCCAGAAGCACAGGGAGATGGGTAGGGGGCACCCATTGCCTACTCCGTGAGAGCCTGGAGATTTTCGTCACAAAACCCGCATACCGGGTTTTTTTTTTCAGTGTATATATTCTCACGTGTGAGGGGCTCATCCCAAGCCTGTGAAGATTGGCTATAGGCATGGTGATGATTGGGTTCTGGAGGTTTTTGGCTGCCGGGGCTCTGTGGGGGCAGGACTCTGTTGGGATAGGCTCACCCACCACTCGAGGTGACCCCAGTGAAGTCAGCTTGGCACAGGTGAAGAGGCATCTCTGCAATGTGTTGCTCTCTTCTGGGATTTTTGAGGGTGTCTTTTTGTTCTGGTCCTTGCTTTTTCTGCTGTGCAGAAGCTTCTTAGTTTGATGTAATCCCATTCATCTTTGTTTCCATCTGCTTAGTCAATTGCACTGAGTCACTGAAGATAATCTTTAGCTTTGATGCCATGGAGTGCTCTACCTATGTTTTCCTGGATATAATTTATGGATTCAGGTCTGATAGTGATGTCTTTCATTTTTATTTGAATTTTGTCTATGGTATTAGAAAGGAGTCTGCATTCTTCTTTTTTTTTTTTTTTTTGGTGGTGGGGGAGTTCATGTGACCAACCACTTGTCCCAACACCATTTGTTGAACAGGTTTTTTTTTGCTTCACTTTATACTTTTTGCTTCTTTATCAAAGATTAACCATCTATATACCCGTGGATCTCTTTCTGGACTCAGTTCCATTCCATTAGTCTGGGGTGCGTCTTCATTCCAGTACCACTGGAGCTTGAAGTCGGGGACAGAGAAGCCTTCCATCTTGCAAGCCTTTTCCTTATTAAGAAAAAACCCTTCAGAGATTATGAGTTTGCTTTTAAGGTTACTTAGGTGGTTAATGGGATTCAAAGTTTACGTTTACATGCTACCATGAAGTTGAGTTGCATGAGCTCAGCTGATGTGTCACCCTTTGTTGTCTTCCTTAATCACTTTCATTCGGTGACTTCTATTTTCTATTTTTGAGGCAATAGTTTTTACTTAATTATATTTTGTGGGTCCGTGATCAGTACTCCGGGCTTACTCCTGGCTCTTCACCAGGAATCACCCCTGGATGCGTTGGGGGTCCACATGAAGTACATACCTACTGTACTCTCTCCCCCACTTGGAGCAATTATTTTGAAAGGCCTCAAATATTTTTTATAAGCCATGGCACAGTATTTCCAGTGCAGAGCAGATAATGATAATAAATCTCAGACTTTTCCTTTTATTTTGGGAAGGGTTTTTTTGGGTCCACCCCTGGTTGTATTCAGGGCTTACTTCCGGCTCTGTGCTCCAGGATCACTTCTAGATCAGCTCTGGGGACCATATGCAGTGCCGGGGATCAAACCGGGATCAGTTGTATGCAAGGCAAGTGCTTTAACTACTGTCTTCTCTTTTTTCTTTAAAAACAAAACAAAACAAAAAAACAAAAACCAGCTGACAGCCCTCTTTTTTCCCTATTGGTTCTACCTTGCAGGAATCAAAATTTCAGCCATTCTGAGGGCCAAGGGGAAAAATCTCCATGTTATGTTTCAGGGAAGATTTTTACTCTAAGAAATTAGGCAATATTCAGACAATGGAGGTAGTGAAATTACATAGAGCTCAATACATTTAGTTGAGTGAACAACTGGATTAACCAAGTAGACAGTCCAGGAAGAGACCAAAGGCCAGCTTAGGGAGCAGCACAGTCCTTTTGAAGCTGGTCATCGCCTCTTCTGGTACATCTGTTGATTAAGAATTCCTTCCCATATCCCTGCTTAGTGCCTGAACTGGCCATCTCAATCTGGGCGCTCCTGCCAACACTTCCCCTTGAGTGCAGTCATTTCCGAGAGCAGCAGTCCCCACCAACAGCTTTACCAGAAGGCAGTTTCAGATGGAAAATTGTTGTGTAAGTGCCTGAGGGTCAGGGGCAACGTCCTCATCTTTCTTCCTCCTCCATGTTCCCAGTGCTTTTACACTCCTAAGTGCCACCGCGATAGGAATGACTTACTCAACAGTGCTTTGGACATAAAGGAATTCTTCGATCACAAAAATGGGACCCCGTTTTCATGCTTCTACAGTCCAGGCAGCCAAGCAGAAGATGTTGTTCTCATGAACAAGTATGACCCCATGATTATCTTCCACTGTGTGTTTTGGCCTTCGCTGACTCTGCTGGGTGGGGCCTTGATTGTTGGCATGGTGAGATTAACACAGCACCTGTCCCTGCTGTGTGAGAAATACAGCTCTGCACACAGGAATGAGGTGGGTGGCCAAGTAGCCTACACGGAGCTGCATCAACTCAAACCATGTAATACACGGGGGAGGAAAGGAAGGAGCGGGGAAATGCAACAGTGGTGGCAAGGTTAAAGCCCTGGTCCACCAATCCTTACAGTCTGCACCTGGGGGGAAGAGCAAATGATGCCTTCAGCAAATGAACATGGAGGAACAGTACGTGTGATTATTTCTATTAGTAAAGCAGCACTTTATTCACTTATCTACTTAGGTTTTGGGGCCTGGCAGTTCTCAGGGGTTACTCCTGGCTCCGTGCTTGAGTTTCTCCTGGCAGTGTTGAAGGACCACGTGGTGCTGGAAATCAAACCTGGCCCTCGGCACATAAAGCATGTACTCGGCGCACTTAGCTATCTCCCTGGGTCCACGAAAGAACTGTAAAGGAAGTCTTCATTATGTACTCTAGGCTGTAGATGCATGAGCACTCCCTATTTGTTCTTCCAAGTTTCATTACATGTGAACTAAGGAAGCATTTTTTGTTATCACATGGCAAAAGAATCTCAAGGTAGCTGTACTCGAATTCAGTTCCAGTTGGAACTGGTAGACAACAAGGGCATCTAATCTACTGTGCAATGCACAAGCCTACTTACAGACACTGCGAATAGAATAAACATAAAAACATTTCTCAAAAAAACTGAGATTTCATTCACCACAGAAAGAGAATAATCTGGCAACTTCACAAAACCCGAGTCTCCCGTTTTAGTTCCAAATTCATGCTAGAGGAAGAACTCATCACACAGAAAAGATACTAAGTTTAGAGTTGCTGTACTGAAGTTTGCTATCAAACACGTAATTTTTCTTTCAGCAAGTTTTCTGCTTAATTAAGCCTCCCATGAGCTCATTTTGTTCTTTCTGCACAATCTGGTGGGAATGGGAGAGAGGGTTCAAGATGTGCTGAGAAGCAGGTAGACACTGTCCTACATGGAATTAACCCCAGCTAATCCACACGGGGGATTAGAAAGTGTAGGAAAGCTCCACACTGCTTGTCTATGTTTTAATTACCACAGTTATTAAATAAGATGATAAGACGTCACAAGCAATTGCTAGGCTAATCGCACTATGGACTGAAAACTTGGTTCTGAAAACCAACGTGCTTTAAATTAGTTTTAGAAGTCTAGAAGTCGGGAATATGCTCAAAGTGGTGGAGCCCATGCTCGACATGACACATCGACCAGACACCACGTCCCTCTGTGCTACCCCTTCTACCCTCCCCCCCGCCTAAACCCCCAGTGCACTGCCTGATGGGACTGTGGTGGCTACTGATTATTACCAGATTGAGTGGTGCAGTGTTGGGCCTAAGCATTGATTGAGCCATCCTGTTGAATGGGTATGATTATTATTAAAAAATAAATTATCAGTCTTGGTGACTTTCATTAAGTGGGTTAGGGCAGGGAGCTGCAGGAACGGGCTGGCTAAATCTGACAGGCATCTCAAGTCCAGAACATGGCGCTGGAGACATAGTACGGTGGCTAAGACACTTGCCTTGCACAGTCAAGCTGGATTTCATCCCTGCATCCCATGGGGTCTCCTTCAAGGAGTGATCCCTGAGCTCAGAGCCAGGAAGAAGCCGCAGGACCACCACGTGTGGCCCCAAATCAGAATAAATTCAATTAAGGCCCAGAATATTCATTTTAGAGAGGTGTGCTACATCATTTTTCAGACCAAAGACTTCCTTGTATTTTTATACATATTAAATCAATTGCAGAATGAATTTCTGTAGTTTTTTAAATGAAGGGCACACCTCTATTTCACTTTTTAGTGAGTTTAGCACCATTCCAGCCTTCTTGTGATTTTTTTTCCTCCTACCAAACTCAAAAGCACTCATTTGGAACTCACAGTGTGAAACCGAAAGTGTTTCAGTTATTACAATTTTCCATTCATAGAATGGCCATTTGGCTCCTCTCAGGGAAGACAAACATTATTCTTGAGGAATAAAGTTAATTTGGAGCCATGTTAACAAAGTTATTCACACCATTTGGTAAATAAACGCAAGTTAAGTGATTATTTGCTGTAAACTGTTTAAAAGCAATGTCCCCATGCCTTACCGGTGAAAGCCCAAATTTACCTTTTGCAAAGATTATGATCATTGAAAAAGCGAAACCAGTTTGTTTCTAGTTTGCCTAACTGTTCAAGCTCTGGTGTTCAACTAACTTGAAAAAGTGTCTAACTCCATATATAAAGCCATTCGTACAAATAAGTCTCTGCGTATTTCTGCTTAAGATACCAGTTATAAAATCCTTTATGCTTGAAGGAAGTTAATCTATAACTGCATTTCTCTAGTATTCATAGCTCTACCAGGGCAGAAAAACTGGCTTTTCAGGCATACTAGTTTGTTTTTCCAATCAACTTTTCTTAATCAAAAGGTAAGAACTCAAATTCAGTTAAAATTTGATTGTTTACACTGATTTGTTTTGAAGTATTCAAAAGATATGGCGAACTGTAATGATCCCAAATTTTTGCTTAAAATGTAGCACACTAAGGACTGCTTGAA